>BDJD01011316.1:0-10397 GCA_002564525.1 Rosa multiflora
TTTGCTAGGAGAGTACTATTAGATGTACTCCTTTTGGGGATAAAAGATTAACTTTGCACAATTCATTTTGGTGCATGATGTAAATTATAAAAATTTCTTCTATATATATATTGATAAGTTAATTTGGTCTTTTTTGATTCCACATCCAGCAAATATAATACATTGAATCATTCTATTAGGACAACAATAACCACAAAAAAACTGTCGTATGTGCACAATAGTCACAATGACCCAAAAATAAAAACTGTCGTCTGAATGTAAAATAGATAATGGATACTTTGAAAAACTGTCGTCTGAATGAAAGTCTCACAACGGGCATAAAATAAAGCGACCTCTGAATTGCTTTCACACAACAGTTTCTAAAGTCGCCCGTCGTTTGAAGAATAGTCACGCAACAGCTAATGTTGTCGACAGGCTGCCGACATGCTGCGCGCCATGCTGCCGAGCCCTTCACACGATGGTTCCCTACAATCGATCTTCATCAGACGGCGCCTCGATAGATGACGCTTTGCCTCCATATCAGACCACGGTTTTTAGCCGTCGTCTGATTCAATTTTTGTAGTAGTGAGAAACCATAACTAAAAAAAACCCTTTAATCTAACAATAAAAATATGCAATAAATTTCAAATGCACTTAATTTATCCAAAGCTGAACAATATAAGAGAACCCTCAAACCTACACAAAACTCTTAACGATAATTATCTGTCTATGAATCATGTTCCTGATGAAGTCACAAAAAGAGAATTAAATTGGACTTATTTTAAACTGACCAAACTCAACAAAATCCAAAATATATAACACATCAAACGTATACTTCGATTTCAATTCGACACAAATTTTAATTTGAATCTCCACAGAAAATGCTAGATTTCAATTCCAAACATACACTGAAAGTCGAAGATGCTAGATTGATATGATACCAAAATTGAAATTTCACCTTCGCGGTATCGACGAAGACAAAGCTGACGGGTTGTCAAAGAGTCACGATCAGAGTTGCAGACTCAACGTGTCTCTTTCGCTTAACAGAAAACCAGTAAAATCAGTAGAGAGAATTCAATTTCAAACAGAAGACTATTACTCTAACACTGTAGAGCAGTTCCAGATCCACCTGTTTCTGCACAGCAAAGAAATCCCCTAAAACATCAAAACCCATATCCATTCAAAACCAACCACAACCAAAAAAACCCAAGAAGAAAATAGCAGTACCTTTGTTGGTGAAAAGAACGTGAAAGACCTTAGAAAGACATCAAGCACTATAGGTGTATGGTAATTGATCACTGCACGTGGAAGCTTGGACAAACTGATCAATACGTGTACAAAGCAATGGCAGCCTGAGATTGTTTGTCTTTCGTATATTTGGAAATATGTATGTTCAAATCCAACTGGATCACGACGTCCTACTCTGCAAGTTCAAGTGACCCATAAGTTGTTCACACGTTCTTGGTGATCTTGTTGCCCTGTTTGAATATGTACTTCGACTAACGCCTAAACAACAACAGACTTTGACATAAATAAATTAATGCCGCCTAGAAATACAAATGACGTAAATTGCACGATTCATTACACTATATAAAACAAACACACTCCAGTTTCTCATCTCCGTCTTTTGGTATTTCTCCACCATGGGGTACTCTCCTAAAGTTATCATTTCTCTGTTCTGCTCCTATATGCTTATATTGCATATTACATGTAGTGCTGTGATCCCTGCCTTGGCTTTGAAACACTGTGAGTTTCCTGCCATCTTCAACTTCGGAGACTCAAATTCAGATACTGGTGGATTTGCCGCATCATCCCTTCCATCAACACCAACCCCACCTTATGGAGAGACCTATTTCCATATGCCGGCCGGAAGATTCTCTGATGGAAGACTCATCATCGATTTCCTTGGTATGTATGTTTTTCTTACCTTCATTGTAAATTAACATGCATAGTTTATGTCATATGCAAAGGTTCAGAGAGAGTTCTTCCTGGTTGACAATTCAAACATATATGATTGTACAAGGAAATACTGCTTTTTCTCGAGGTTGAATAAGCAAACTTCGTAGACAAAGTGGTAGGCCCGAGATGGTTTGTAGACACTCATTTCTTGATGATTTTGCACTGCACTTTTTATGTGTAAACATAATGAGGAGAGAAAGTATAGTTGGGATATGTATCACTGGATATGGTTGAAGAGAATATCCACAGCTCCTTGGATGAAAGGCTCTTCCCATGATGTAGGCATGTTGAAATAATTATTGCTTGCATTAGAATAAATTGTTTATTATAGAATAGCTATTAACGGTGGACTTTGCAGACGTTTACTTTGCCTCCTTTGACTCAATTATTGATTAGACTTTGTCTTTCATCATTTCAGTTTTATCAAAGACATTGTATAATGCATTGTTTAGATACCAGATGTATTTTGTACTGTATTGATGACACTATCTTGTGGTTCAGCAAAGAGTCTTGGTCACCCTTATCTAAGCGCATATCTGGATTCTCTCGGGACAAATTTCTCGTATGGTGCAAATTTTGCAACTGCAGCTTCCACTATCAGACTCCCAGATCTCATTATACCAGCCGGTGGATTTAGTCCCTTCTACCTTGATATTCAATATATGCAGTTCCTGCAACTAAAATCCAGATCACAACTCATAAGGCGTCGAGGTAAAGTACTGAAGAATGTCAATATCTAGGAATCACATTTACTAATCACATTACTCGTCACTTCATTAAGATAAATACCACTTTTACTAGGAAGGTGACCCCTTTTTATTTTTGTAGGGGGAATATTTGCAAGTTTAATGCCCAAGGAGGAGTACTTCTCCAAAGCTTTATACACATTCGACACTGGCCAGAATGATCTTGGCGAGGGATTTTTCGGTAACCTGACTATACAGGAAGTAAATGCATCTGTTCCTGATATAATCACTGGTTTCTCAACGAATATCAAGGTAATCATTAGCATTTACCAAAGCTTGTCAATCTACCCACATAAAGGCCATGTGTTTGATTTTTAGTTTCTTAAAGGACAAGGAACAATATAATCGCGTGTGGGATTGAAGTTGATTTGATTCTTCTGTTGTCATGGACTAATGATTCTTGCTGGTTGTGAATTTGTGAGGATGTAGAAAATATATGATTTGGGAGCAAGATCATTATGGATCCACAATACCGGGCCGATTGGCTGTCTCCCTTACATTCTAGCAAACTTCCCATCAGCTCAGAAAGATGAGATTGGCTGTGCAAAGGCTTACAATGAAGTAGCTGAGCATTTTAACCATGAGCTGAAGCAGGCCATAGTTCAACTCAGGAAGGATCTTCCTAAGGCTGCATTTACATATGTAGATGTGTATTCTGTCAAATACTCTCTTTTCAAGGAACCCGAGAAATATGGTGAGTCGATATCTAAGCATTATAAATGCTCGTAATAACATTTTAAACTTCACGGATTCAAATTCCCTGATCAATTCTTTACGTCTTGTTATTGTGTTTATCGTCTACAACTACTAGTAGTGGCTGTAGCGCTATAGAGTAAGTTGATAGTTAGCTTCTCATGAGTACGAAATGCAGACTAACCTCGCTTTTGAGTGATCATATATTATCAGAGTTTGAATAGTCTACTTTTGAAACCCGTTGTTAATAAATCATAATATTTGCTAAAACATAAAGAAATCCAAAGTCGTTTAGTTTTTCACTTGTAATAATCAATCGCTGGCAATTTTGCAGGATTTGAGCTCCCACTTGTTGCTTGTTGTGGCTACGGTGGTAAGTACAACTATAACGGCACTGCTGAATGTGGAGCAATAATTACAGTCAATGGAAGCCAAATCTTTGTTGGTTCATGCAAAAACCCCTCAACTAGAGTTGTCTGGGATGGTATTCATTACACCGAGGCAGCTGCGAAATTTATTTTTGATAAAATTTCAACTGGAGCATATTCAGATCCACCTCTTCCCTTGAAACAAGCATGTCAAAGGAGTTTGAACTAAAGAACTTGGTGAAATAATGAACTAATGAAAATAAATTATCTTTCACAATAAGTGGATAGTTGTGGCTGTCCCAATATAGTCGATAATTCCGAGTGTCTGGTTTTCACTTTTCAATAAGAAGAGGAAATAGTTCAGATCTGTTACCATGTTCAATTTACCTTTAGCTCTGCAATTAAATCATTTGTTGAAACCAACTTTGTATCTTACTCTCCGAACTCCTTCCTGTCTCTTTGATATGAAACCTGCATATTGGTCTCCACCGCTCTAATTTGATCTGTTCCATAGTCATAATGCTGCATGTTTTTTTTTTCTTCTCAAAAAAAAAAAAATGCTGCATGCATGTTTTGCAAGAAAACTTGTGTAACCGAGAAATAATAAAAGATTTTTTGCATCAATAGTGTCTGGAGACTTGGATAACTGACAATATGATACCCGAGCTTATAAAGTTATCAAAGTAATTTTCAGACTCAATTTTTGGTATCAACGTAGTACCTACGGTCATTATCCGTCACGTTTCCATCAATTTGATCACGTGCGATGCATGTGACTTGTTAAATGATGCTAAAAAGACTGATTTGCCCTCAATTCATTAAATTCTCCCTTATTCATCATCCTATTCCTTGAAACAGATCAAATCCAAAACTCTAAACATCATTGTTCTTCCAAAGCCCAAAATAGCTAGGCCCCCCATTTTCAGTGGACACCCAGGCTCGGGACACCCAAGTCTTGGTCTCGATGATTAGAATGGTCGTTTGACGCCATCACTTCCACCAGTATCGGCATTGCCACACAGTCTCTAGGTTCATCAACACCATCCTCCGCCACACCTGCAAATCCATGCGCATCTCGCTGCCCCATAAAAATGCAGCGGCGGAGGCGATGATAAGTACAGTGGTGATGAAGACTGAGACGGCGATGGTGATGACATGGCAGTGGGGGGGGAGGAGGAAGAGAGTTGGTCGTAAACGTAATTGTTATTTAATTGTCATAAAATTAAGGAATTTATAGGATCTATTTGCAATTACTAGTGTAAGATTTGATTTTTAAGGTTTTTGGGCCCACAAACATTAAACAAATGAGGAAGCCTTTTAAGATTTATGAAAAGGGTCCTCTTTAATAGAGTGCGTCTATTGTCACCTTATCATTTTATTTGTTCACTATACTTGCTCATTACACCCTACATTTTAATTTCAATTATTATATTTACTTATTTTATACCAATAAAAAACTAAAATATATTAAAGTTCCTAATAAAATCATAATCTAATTTAATTCTATGTTTTAAATTTTTTTTCTTTTAGTTTCAATGTTCATCTATTAAGTTTTACCTAAAGGCTAAAACTACTAATAATTTTATCCACCAAAATTAGTTTCAATGTTCATCTATTAAGTTTTACCTAAAGGCTAAAACTACTAATAATTTTATCCACCAAAATTAAGAAATACCGTTGCAATTTTACCAAAGTAAGAAGATAATTGTCTTTCTTAATAATTTATCTATATTTTTTATCCAACTCGGCCAGTCTTGAGTCTAGGTTTTTGCGAATTCCTCCTCGTCCGGCGGCGCTCATGGCTGATGTCTGTCCGCCTCGTCGCTAATGGGTTGATGTCGGATAGGTGTTTGAACACCAAATGCTTGAAAAATCTCTTGGGATGTGGTTTGGCTAGATGGTCTGTCGATAAGCACCTGATGAAGTCTTGGGAGAGGTGGACGACAGTGCAACGTGGGTAGCGCTTCGTCGGAGCACCTTCAAGATTGACGACATGATGGCGGGGTGCTGGATTGGTTGCATCTTGAGAGGCTGGGGTCGAAGCGGCGTGGCTCAGTCGGGCTTTGTCATGGGTTGCTGTGCTACGGTCTGGTGTGGGATTGAGGCGGCGAGGTCGGCGTTGGATCAGTGGTGAGGTCAGGCGCGGCAAAGTTGGGCGACGGGGTGCGGTGGCCGACGACCAGTGAGGCTGATGATAGACTCTGGGCTTAGGTCAAGCCATTTGTTGGGCCTGAGTTGGATCTTCCCTTGGGGCTTTGGGCTGCTATTTTAGGCTTTGGTTTTTTTGACCTAGGCCCTATTTTTCAGTTTAGTATTTTGGTTACAATAATTCCCTATTGTTTTTAGGGAGCTATCTTGGTTTAGTGAGCGTCATCGAGTCTAGTTTACTCTGCCTATTTACTATATATGTACTAGTCAATAGTCTATAGGCTTCTTTTATGAGCATGGAACCGTAAAATGATTGGACCTAATCTATGTATCACTGTGCTACTTCCACAAACTCTTTATCTACCCCATGATGGTAGAGGGAGGATATGTAATGGCCATTTCTGACTTTAGATGAATGATAGTCGCCCTATTTGGGTTTGTTCAAAAAAAAAATTTCATCTATTATAATCCATGTTAAAAAATTAGTAAGTTAACAATTATGAGCAATGAAGAAGAGATTGATTTTTTTTTTTTTTTTTTTTTACAAATTGTATTGCAAAGATGATAAGGTTAACACTAATAATTTTGTGAATTGATCACAAATTACGATGAGGAGGCAAGAAAAGGATTAAAAGAAATTAATACATTCAAATATGGGTGGAGAATATGAAGATTAATGTTATCCAATGAAAAATTAAGTAGTCTTTGTATTTAATTAATTAGTTATGTATTTAGATACTCTCTCTCTCTCACTACTACAAAAATCGAAACACACAACACTCATCACACAACAGAACTAAAATCTGCTGTTGTGTGTTAACACAAACTCTATCATACAACGGTACAAATATGTTTCTGTTGTGTGAATGTAAGTAAATTGAAAATTTTTTTTTTAGGAAGATATTGCACAACTGAATTAAGAAGTTTCCGTTGTGTGAATGTGAGGCCTAGATGGAGGGAACTGAGCACATAATTCCCTCCCAGAAGGAGCTCAATTTGAATTATTCACACAACAGTTTTTTTTTATGTCTGTTGTGTAATGGAATGTTGCATGAACTTTGAGAAATTCTCTAGGTACACCTAGTGGAAGTTGCACAAATTTGTACAACAGATTGTCATAGTTCTGTTGTCTAAGCATGGAAACAAATTGCACAGCGCGGCAAAGTTTCACTCAAATGAAATCTGTAGTCACAGGCGGCAAATTTTCCCTCTCAACTTGCTTTGTAATCATATACTCATACAACGGTCCATTAATGTTCTGTTGTCGGAGAAACTTGAAGTCTCCCACTAAACAACTTAAGTAGTCTTCATTGAAATCAATAGTCTCGACTCTCGACCAGGGTTTACTCCACATTTCTTCTGCCACCTCTCGACTCCCACTATTCTTCCGTTCCCAATATCCCTCTCTCTGTCTCTGTCTCTCTCTCTCCCTCCCCAAATCTCCCCCAAAATTTTTGATCTTTGGCCCTAAATCTTCGACCTGTCTTGAATCAACCATGGATCTGGCCCCGGAAGAACTTCAATTTCTCTAAATCCTAAACATTCTTCTAGAATCGATCTCTCCCCATGGATCTGGCCCCGGAAGAACTTCAATTTCTCTAAATCCTAAACATTCTTCTAGAATCGATCTCTCCCCATGGATCTGGCCCCGGAAGAACTTCAATTTCTCTAAATCCTAAACATTCTTCTAGAATCGATCTCTCCCCATGGATCTGGCCCCGGAAGAACTTCAATTTCTCTAAATCCTAAACATTCTTCTAGAATCGATCTCTCCCCATGGATTGAGGAAGCGCCATAGGAATCGGCAGAAAGATCGCGAACCCATCATGCTTCTCCATTTCCAGACAAACCCTACTCCCGTTTTCCACTTCCTCCAACAGCGGCGGCGGCTCCTTCTCTCTTCAACTACCTCGCCGACCAGTTCCCGCCTCAACCAGACTCCAAATCCGACTGGCCCCCACCTCTCCCGGGAGCCGGCCACGGCCGCGGCAAACCCTTATCCCAACCTCCGCCTTCCTTTGCCTCGGGGATCAAACCTAGTTCGGCCGCCGGTCGGGGCCATCCGGGTCACGTGCAGCCCCCGTCAGAGTCACGTGAGGGAGATGATTCGGGTTTACCCAAAAAGCCCGTGTTCTTCAGACGGGAAGATGCGGAGGAGAATCTACCGGCCGGTTTGATGACGGCGTTGGGCGGAACGGGTCGGGGGAGGCCCATAGTGTGGAGGAGAATGGGCAGATTGGGGTTCCGGTGGAGCCCAGGAAGCCGAAATTGACCCGGGAAGAGGCGGTGAAGTAGGCAATGGGGATATTGCAGCAGGGAGGCGGTGAGGGAGCGGAGGTTGATGGTGGTGGTGGTGGAAGAGGGAGAGGAGGAGAGAGAGGGATGAGAGGGAGAGGAGGAAGAAGAGGAAGAGGGGGAGGGAGAGGAGGGAGGGGAAGGAGAGAAGGAGAAGGAGATAGGAGAAGGCAAGGGGATGGGGATGGCGGCATTACGCCGGGGCTCTATCTTGGGGACAATGCCGATGGGGAGAAGCTGGCTAAGAGGCTTGGCCCGGAAGTTATGAATCAGTTGACTGAAGCATTTGAGGATATGAGTGATCAAGTGCTGCCGTCGCCTTTGGGTGATGCTTATGTCGATGCATTGGATACCAATTGTATGGTATGCAATTCCTTTTTGTAGCATGTTTCGGAATCTGAAGCTTATGTTATATATGTAACTATGTAATGTGCTTGCTAACTGAGCTTAGTTAGCTTTGTAGGCTTTTTGGATCATAGTTTGTAATGGGGGTTTTATATTGATTTTCGTTTGACTTGGTTTTTGCAGATTGAGTTTGAGCCGGAGTATCTTATGGGGGAGTTTAATCAAAACCCAGATATTGATGAAAAACCGCAGACTAAGAGAACGAAGGTTGGAATAGTCGGGGAATACGGTATTATCTAAATTCTTTTGTTCTGTTCTATGTAATTTGAGATTTACAAACCCAGTTAAGTAGTGGTGACCAACAGAAGGCATCTTATTAAAAACTGATATGCAAGACCGATCACTCATTCAAGAATCAGATTTGGAGTTCCAAAAGCTTAAGTGATCTTTTTGAGCAAATGAGGCAGATTAGGTACTTTCTTGCTAAACTATATTCTTATTCACTTTTATTAAGTATAAAGACTTCATCTTTCGATTTTGACCGGTTTCATGTCCGTTTGCTTTATTGTCCTGAAAATTATATCAATGTTTTCTGCAGGTTAGGGATTTGGGGAAACCTAATTGGGTTGTACAAGTTTGCTGCCATATTACTGATTCTATCAGTTTGTGCGTAAGGTTGAACAAGTCACGGCCACGAAACTAATCAAGGTATCCGATATTGGGTTATCAATTGAGAGTAATTTTAGGTTTTGTTTGGGTTTTGTTAGTTAAATTTAGTATGGGTTTAGGGCTCACTGATATAATTTGATTTGGTTCCTAGCTATTGTTGATTGATTATGAAAAGGTTTGTCTTTCCCTTTCTATAGGGAGAAAACAGCGCAAATACTTCATTTTGGGGTTGGTCTGAGGGTCCTGTGCTACATGGGATTGAGAATGTGGTAAAGCCGAGGCTGAAAGTAAACCCTTTTGGGGATGCCAAGCCGAGGGAAGTGTTACTGGAGGAGCGAGGTAAGGATTGGAGGAAGATTGATCAACAGTTGGAGCATCGCTCTGTTGACAGGTATGTTTTTGCATTGTTATTTTATGCTTGTATATCGCTCTGTTGACAGGTATGTTTTTGCATTGTTATTCCATAAGCAAAACATTCCCTCAGAAATGGAAATTTTTAAATGGAATATTAGTCCTTCATAGGAATATCCATTCTGCAATATTTAAATGGAAATTTTTATGTGCAGGGGAGGTAGGGAGAATGTATGAATCCAATGTGGATGATGTAGGATATAGGCTTGTAGCCATTTACACTCCTGTAAGAGAGGATGGAGTGGAGGGGTCACCTGTTTCAGCATCGACAGAGCCGATTGCAGTCGGTAATAAAGAATCTCATCTTTTATTGAATTTTAGTTTTAATAAATTGCACATTATTTTGATCTAGTCTGAAATAGTTGGTACAAAATTTCATGTTCAAATCTGAAAGAACCCATATCATAAATTTCCATTGATTTACATGCAGAGCCTGATGTTCTTAAAGAAGTGAAGCAGAAGCTTGATCTCGGATCAGTGAAATTTGAGGTATGACTATTAGTGAACTGTTGATTGTCTTTGGATTATACATTGTAAGAAGTTGGCTGAAGTACAGAAATTTACTTTTACATCTTTGTAAACATTCTAACAACTCTTTAACATATTTCCTACAGGCATTGTGTGACAAGGATCAATCTACAAAAAAGGTTCTCATTTGATAATTATCTGTCCATGTATTATAATTAATGACTTAACTGTAAAATTATATAAAGTTAATGTTTTTGGCTTTTCTTTATGCTTATTCTTATTGCAGACTACTGCAGTAGGAACTCTTGAGAGAAGA
>BDJD01011316.1:10953-39277 GCA_002564525.1 Rosa multiflora
GAGTTATACCCGTTGTGTCTTATGAATCTCAGACAACAAAGAATAAGTTATACCCGTTGTGTGTTATGAATCTCACACAACAAAGAATAAGTTATACCCGTTGTGTGTTTTGAATCTCACACAACGGCAAAATTTCTTTTTATGTTGTCTGAATGACCGAGGCATCCCTGCGCATGCCATGTTAGGCACCTGCTGCGCAGAATTCACACAACAGAAAAATAACTTTTCTGTTGAGCAAACTAATGTCAGACAACGGTGGAATTACCGTTGTGTGATTTTTCAATCACACAACACTCGCTTAGACCACGGTGAGCTTGGTCATCACACAACAGAAATCCACCGTCGTCTGATGGCCTTTTTGTAGTAGTGTCTCTCTCTCTCTCTCTCTCTCTCTCTCTCTCTCTCTCTCTCTCTCCAGCTCTGCTCGAAGGCTAGATGTGGATCCAGCTTGGCTATTTTCATTGCTCTGAAGTGGTGATGGATGGGAGCACTAGTTTTCGGTTATCATCAGGCTCGCGTAAGCGGGGCTGTTTCCAAGCGGAGGTGATGGTACAGCGGCGTCAAGGTGGAGTCCTCATTCTGATGGCGGTGATGGTGGCCAATGGTGGTGGTGCTACTAGATCTGCACAAAGAGTGAAGCATGGCTGGGTTAGGCCTATTGTTGGGCTGGTAGGGTTTTTGCCCTAGGCTCATAAACATTCTCTTTGTTTTATGGATCCTATGTTAGTAGAACTTACTTTCAATAATTTCCTAAGTTTTTAGGGATCTATGCACTTTCTATGTCTCTAGTGCCTTTGGAGTAGTATTGAAGGAGGAAATGCTTATGATGATTTTACTTCTCCGACTTCTTACCCACTCATATCAGATGGATCAGATTCTTCATCCTCAGGTCGTCAAATTTCCAAATGCTGAAATTCTAATTTCGTTCTTTGCAGCCTTCGAATTCTGAAGAATGTGGCCCTTCGTTTTTAGAATGACATCCTTGAGCAAGACTATTTTGTATTTCCCTCGTGATGAAGAAGTTTCTGCAACAACAGCCAAATATTTACTTCTGTAACAATCTGGTGTTCTCTGTTTTGATTGTGGCTACCCCCCGCGCATAAGCAGATATTGCAATAGCGTTTTGTAACCCAACTTCTAGCCAGCTTTTTCCAGAAGCTACTGTGGCTTCCTTCGAAAAGCAGAAGCGGCCTCATCCCTCTTTTTAGAAGCCAAAAGCCGGGAGATCACTGTGGCGCTGGTGACTGTAGATTAATGAAATTTCGATAATACCAGTCTCTGCCTTCCATTTCTTGAAGGAATCACGCAGACGCTATGGATACTCTTTTCTTCAGTCTTCATGCAGACACTGCTCCTCTTCAGAGACGCACTCAAATTTCTCTTTCTCTCTCTCTCTCTCTCTCTCTCTCTTTCTGATTGGCATCACCTCTCTCCTTAACCCTCTGGCCTCTCTTTCTTTTGTCCTCGTCAATCAACATCACGATTTCGGGTATTGGTTATGTAATTAATTGAATATATTTATGGAAAGTTGGGGAATTGGGGTTTAATTCTTCAGCATTTTTTTTTTCTTCAAATTTTGGCTTCAAGGAAATAACTTTCTGGGTCTATGTTTCTGCTTATGAAATTGCTCTGGTTTGGGCATTTACTGGTGTGAATTTGAGTTCTCAGCTTAAATTCAAGGTAGCTGATTAGCTTAGCTGCCTTGGAACTTTGTTCTAGAAGTTGGATATTGATTTGGTTGCGAAAATGGCTTGCATGTTCCAATTGAGAATGAAAAAGATGAAGGCTTGAGCTGTGTGAGTGTAATGTTGGGTTTTTTATTTTATTTTTTTATTCTTTTTAAAGAGGATCAAAGGGTTTCACTCCTGCCCGCATGGTGACTCGAACCCATGACTTCGTAAATAGGTAGTTGGTGCTCTAACCACTGAGCTAACACCACTTCGTCGTGTAATGTTGGGTTTGCTTTAGAAGTGAGTTCATGTTTATATTGTTATCAATATATTATCAAAACTTTGCTTTCTTTTATGAAAGTGAAAACTAAGAAGAGATATGAAAGCGATGTTTATGGAAATAGTGTAAATATTTCTCAATCTATGGAAATTCTATTCATAGAAAGTGCTTCATTTGCATCTCTATGGAAGAATTAGTATGACCTCCTGTCAGGGAAGCTGACCATAGTAATCATAGTAAATGCATACAATCAAGATCCTACAATCAGTTCTAGGTTGATTAGATAAGATGCTCGATCCATCATTCTCTCCAGCATATCTGCTGTCACTTGAATGCAGACTACTAACTTATTTCTTTCCTTTAATACTCCCCCTCAAGTTGGAGTGTGGATGTCAATGACACCCAACTTGCTGAGATGTGCATGGAAGGCTGGTGCACGAAGAGGCTTTGTGAGCAAGTCTGCAATTTGATCTCCAGTTTGCACATAAACAGTCTTGACTTCACCCTTGTTGATTCTTTCGCGAACCGTATGACAATCTAATTCAATGTGCTTTGTTCGCTCATGATACACTGGATTTACTGCGATGTGTAGGGCTGCCTGATTATCACAGAATAGTTTTGCTGCTTCAAGATGTTCTACACATAAGTCTTTCAATAGGTACCTAAACCAACTGAGTTCACAAGCAGTTGCAGCCATAGAACGATACTCTGCTTTTGCCTATGATCTTGATACTGTGGCTTAATTGCCTTTTACTTTTCCATGACACAAGTGACTTGCCAAGGAAAATACAGTTCCCTGTCACTGATCGTCTGTAATTGGACATCTTGCCCAGTCTGCATCATAATATGCGATCAAATGAAGAGAACTGTGTGCAGGGAACAGTAATCCTTGGCCCAGGACTCCCTTGAGATACTGCAGAAGTCGATGAGCTGTTTGAAGTCTGGCCTAGTGATTGTAAGATAAATTAACTTCCCAATCAATCTCCGATACTTAGTAGGATCCTTGAGGGCATCACTCCCTTTTTCGGTTAACACCAAATCAGGCTCCATTAGTACCTTTACAGGTTTCACCCCAAGTAATCTAGCCTCCTCCAATATATCCAACATATACGTTGACAAACTGAAATTCCAGCTTTTGAGCGTGCAACTTCTATTCCAAGGAAGTATTTGAGTGGTCCAAGATCTTTAATCTTGAAACAACTGTTGAGAAACTTCTTGAGATCACTAATGGGCTTCTCATTGTTCCCTGCAATAACCATATCGTCAACATAAAGTAATATCACAATAATGGAATTCTCATGGACCTGTGTAAACAATGAATAATCGGCGCGAGACTACTGAAAACCAATTTCTTGAATGGCAGAAAAGAACCATTGGAACCAACTGCAGGATGCTTGTTTAAGACCATAGAGAGATTTGTGAAGTCGACAAACCACATTCTCCCCCTGTCGACGATAACCTGGAGGAGGCAACATGTAGACCTCCTCAATAAGCTCACCATGTAGGAAGGCATTTTGCACATCCATTTGGTGCAAAGGCCAATCTTGCACAGCAGCAACAGCCAACAGACACCGAACAGTAATCAATTTCACAACAGGGGCAAATGTATCTTTGTAATTAATGCCTTCTCATTGAGTAATCCCCTTTGCAACCAGCGAGCCTTGTAACGTTCGATGGTGTCATCGGCATGGTATTTGATCTTGAAGATCCATTTACAACTAATAGGATCATGACCAAAAGGTAGAGAAACCATGGACTATGTATGATTATCTTCAAGTGCCTGAATCTCAGAATTCATTGCCTCAACCCATTGAGGGTCATGACGAGGGTGCTCATAGTTTGCTGGTTCAACCAATTGAGACACATTATGCACAAAAGAACTATAACCAGGAGACAACCCAAAGTAGGATACATACTGTTGAAGTGGGTATCGAGTGCCGGACGTGGAGGAAGAGGGAGCAGCCGGATCAAGCAATACGACGTGATTGGTTTTGTAATCTTGAAGATAGGGTGGTGACTGTTTCGAACAATGGGACCGTTTGGGGGTTGGCAGAGGCGGAGGTACAGGCACTGACAATGGCGGAAAAGCCTCTGAGTCAGTTAAGGCAGGAATTGGGGAAATCGTTGACGGAAGCAGTGAGGGTGAACTCGGGGATGGGGTTTACAATGGCAGCATGGAGGGATCTACTGTGGGCGGGCTCAGCGGTGGGAATTGTGTCGCCGACAACAAGGAGGGAGGTGAAGAAGGAATCGGTGGAGAAGAAGGAATAGATGAAGGAGTGTCGAAGAGGAAAGAGAGAGATTGAGGTCTGGAGGTGAGGCAGAAGGAGATGAAGTGGGCTGACCAAGCTCTTGAGAAAGAATGAGTTGAGAAGATTGGGCCGGGTCAATGATGGGAGTGGGTAGGACTGGGTGATCTTCTTGTTCCTCAAGTGGTAATGTAGTTAAAGGCAGAATATGTTCGTGAAAAATCACATCCCGGGAAGTAAATAATTTTTTGCTTTCAAGGTCATAGAGACGATAGCCCTTTTGGCCATGAGGGTACCCAAGAAAAATACATCGACGTGCACGTGAAGAAAATTTATGAGAAGGAGTGAGATTGGTTACGTAACACAAGCAACTGAAGACCCGAAGATGTGTGAATAAACAACAGTAACAGATGTCTGTGTAAAAACTAAAACATTTTCACACAGTTATCTGTGTGAATATTAATTCACATTGATTTCTGTACCTATTATAAATTAGTTTATTTAGAAATCGTTAATTTTTTATGTTATGTGAATTATGAAGGAACGGATTTTCGTTACAATAAATTTTTGGTACAGATTTTTTTGTGAAATGAATAACACACAAATATCTGTGTGAAATGTTCACACGGATATCCGTGTGAAAAGAACACTTAGCTACAGAATTCCGTGTGAAGAAGTCTATTAGAAACATAATTCCGTGTAAACAATGAAATGACAATTGACATCAGAGTTATTAGTTATCGAGGTAAATATACACGAATATCGGTTGCAAATGTGTATGTATTTCATACGGATTTCCGTAGAAATTCTTCTTATAATTAGCAGATTGATCAAACACCACAGGAAAAAGGTAAATCTCTCCCTCTCATATCAAAGGGTAAACCCCAATACCCAAATTCGTTTCTAGACCCAACCCGTCCAAATCCCTCAACCTCACGCTAGCAAAAGCCACCGGCAGAGGCGTCGATTGCAGATCAGCCGCCGTCAATTCCAAGAGCCACTCTCCAATTCCTCGGCCTTTCCTTCTCCGCCGCCGATAAACAATAACCAGCCCGACTTCGTCGGCGATGAGAATATGCCCTTGGAAGGTGTCATTCTGTTCGACAAGCCTAGCTCCTCTTCTCGAATCAGAAAATGGGGGTTAGTAATTCATCTTTTTTAGTTTGGGCATGTTTGTACTGAGAGGCACATGACAAACAAGGAGTATATGTTGTTGTTATTACACAAATCACCAATATTTTGTCATTTATGCCAGTTTTCGTATATGTTGTTGTTCAAAAAATTCATTCTTATATGTTCAATTCGTCAGGCTTGGGCTAAGTTCTGAACATGGAATTTTGAATAGAAATAAACTTGAGGAACTAACACTGTAGCTTTGGGGGGTTCGTTGTATAGCTTTTTAAGTAAGAAATGGAAACTAGAAAAGCTAGGTTTGTGAAATCAATGTTGAAAGGGTTTAGAAAATCTAGACCCCTTTTTTCATTAGTAGTTAGGTTTAATTGGTGGGTTATTTGTTTCAGGTAGCTACTACAAAGATATAGAAACAGCCGAATCATGTCTAATGAAGGAAGAGTGCACCCGGATTGTAGGAATGCATCCAATCCCTACCATGCATGCAGCGAGTTTTGCTTCAAAGTTATTGCTGAAACCAAAGCTCGGATGGATCAAAATCAATCAGGTTATTCTTTGAACTGTTCTTGAGGCACTTTTATGTGTTTATCAATTGAAAGAATCGTGTACCATTCTTGTCTAGGATATCGATTTTGTTTCTCCATTTTCTGTGTACGTTTGCATATCTTAATGCCGATCGTTGTGATTTGACACTCGTATGTGATATCACGATTGTAGACAAGTTTTTTTTGTACTTCACTGTTAATTGTGTAACTGTGTGCTGTAAGATTGTGAGCTGCTTTGATTAGAAGTTGAATGAAACTTAGGGTTTATAGATTTTATTGATTATTGCAACTTCTGTAGTTATAAGGGAGCATGTCGAAAGTATTTATTTTGTATGTTTCATTTTTCTCCTTTATAATGAGATCTTCATCTTCTCTCTTCAACTCTACCCCTTCGTATTAGAAGTATGCATGCTATAATTTTAGTCAAGAACACCTGGAATTCTGTTGTTTTCTATATTGTGGAACCCTTAATAAATTATTGTTATCCCCTATAATTTGTGTTTCTATACCTAAAATATTTCTTCTCACCTACATCAGAATCTGTACAAGTTAGTGGTGGTAGTGGCAAATCAAAATTAGAGGCTGCTCAGCAAGAGGAAGATCTAGATAGACCATCAGAGACTGATGAACATGCTGGTGATGGTGATGAGCCTCCTGTTGACAAGGAGGAGAATATGGAAGGAGCCTTCACGAAGTTCACAGGGAGGAAGAAAAAGTTGTGGGAATTAAGGATGAAGATGGTAAGGTTCTCTGACACTGGCAAAAGTAGACTTAATTGTCACAGAGTTTGTTGGATTGTTTTGCCATTCCATCTTACTTTCTTTTTGACTTACTGTCAAAATATGGCTAGGAAAGCAAATCAAACAGATATTGCGGCTGAAAAGAAAAGAATGGAACCTCCACAAGAATCAAGGGGCATTTCTAAATAAAAATGGCTTGAAGAGAGGAAAAAAAGAATTGGTAAACTTCTAGATGCAAATGGTTTGGATATGAAAAGCGCTTACATGCTAGATACACAAGAGATGGCAGAGTCAAAGTACAAGAAATGGGAAAAGGATCCTGCCCCATATGGCTGGCATGGTATGCTCCAGTACCTCTGCTCGTTAATTATTGTTTCTTTTATTGTTTTGGTTTTAGTTCAATCTAGTCTGTTTGTGATTGATAATGATGGTACACATGTGATTTTCATGTTCCACTGTTCCATAACATAATTTTAGCCATATTTCATAAACGCTGGCAACTTCATTTTTTTTTTTTTTTTTGGAGTTCCAGTGGTCCTTCACTCACCCGCCGCAAAGCGCGGGCTCTATAACTAGTGAAAACCTATTTAGCATAGTTACATAGTGATTTGCATACCCAAAGTTATTAATTCTGGTTGTTGCTGACAGATGATTCCTGGTATAGACCGTATAGTTTTGGTTGATGCTTTTGCTTTTGGTCAGATGCTTGGATTCTACAAGTAAGTATTAATACTAGAGCTGATTTCGTTTGTGTTATTTTCAGTGATTGATGCTATCTGTATACGTAGGAGCTAGGACTTAGTTTTGAATGTTAATGTTCTGCTTTAATATTTATAGCCTTCTGAGAGGAAAAGTAGTTGCTAGAAATGATGGTATGAGGTCCATACAGTAGAGTATTCTGGATTTCTGGTTATTCAAGCTTGGCATGTATCTACATTGTAACATATGAAAGATTTTAGCTCCTTTCCTTCATTTGTAGTGTAGGCTGATAAGAACTCTAATATATAACTTGTACATCTATTAGCTAGCTCCATACTTCTGTTCATTTTAGATAACAATTAGAATATGCAATCAGCTGAGTATTAAAATTTGATTGAATGAAGCTGTGTTCTATTTGTTTTCAGGTGCAGGGGCTATTTCAGCATTCTATACCGCTGCTTGCACTGAACTGGCACAACAACCTAGCTCCGATTATTCTGCGCTTCAAACTCTAAATAAAAGGACCCGTTGCATTCTGCGATTCAACTGAGTTTGAAGAGTCGGTTGCACAAGTAAGCTATATTGCTTTCCTTAGCATTGGATGTTGGACCTGTGATAGCCAGTGAATAGGCCTGTGATACCAACCCCAGCCATCAATGATGCGTATCGACCCGAAATGCCTCAAATTGTTCCAGATTCGCAGCTGAACTGAAAGGGTTTGTTTCACTTGACATTGTCTAGTTTGATGGTTATGTTGTTGTCTACTTTGAGTTAGTCCTCAAAGCATTTTGATGGAAATTATTCTTGGACAAGGATTATGTTGTTAAAGGGGGAAACTCTTAGTGATATTTCACCTTCAACAACAATGTATTCTATAAAGCAGCCTTGATTTTTGTAATCCAAGAATTTACTTTGGTACGAAATGTATTTTTTTAGGAATGTAAATAACATCTTGCTATGAATGTAAAGTTTAATATTTTCGATTGAGTTGTGGATTTGTTCACTTCATTGTAAATATTTAAAGTATATTTATTGTAGAGAAATAAAAGTATTATTATGTTTAGGTTGCAAATTAATTAGCAGAAATATTTATTTTTAAATTTTGTCACTTTTACACACTGAAATCAGTGTGAGTTAGAGTATAGGGATTTCATACGGAAATCCATGTCAATAAGGTTATATAGGTTTTGACACAGAAATCAGTATGAATTTCATTTCACATAGAAATCAGTGTGAAATAGAGTTTACATATTTGGCACAGAAATCTGTGTGAAATAGAATAGTTCACACAGACTGCATTCAATTACAGTAATCTATATTTATGGAAATATAGTGGGAGCCCACGTCTAATATTCACATGGACAAAATAATCCGTGTGAGATGAGTATTATCCCCTTTCAAACCACACAGTAACTCGAACTGTGCGTGTACCGTGGGTAAAAGCCATCACGCACTGAAATCCGTGTGAGAAAGCCTTATTTCACACGGATTAAAATCTGTGGGTAATTGTTGTTTTGCTAGTAGTGAAACCAACTTTTGTATCCTACTCTCCGAACTCCTTCCTGTCTCTTTACTATGAAACCTGCACATTGGTCTCCACAGCTCTAATTTGTCCTGTTCCGTAGTCATAATGCTGCATGTTTTCCCAGAAAACATACTTGTGAAACCGAGAAATTATAAAAGAGGAGCATTACATAAAGAAGTTAAGATTTAAAGTTTCTTTAATGTTTTAATAGTAAGGTAATGTTGAATGGAATCAGAAAGCATGGAGGAATGTGCAGAAGCATTACTCTGAATGCAACTGACCTATCTCAGTTAAATTTCAAGTAATTCCTCAACTTTTTCATCATCATCAACATGATCTTGCCATGCATTCAACTTGATTTCTTATTCAAGAAGCTTTCTGAAAACCATTCAAAACCAACAAACCATGAGAAATTTACAACCACCAAAAACTAAACCTCAGAGATCAAAGATTTTCAAAGCAGTAAACTTTCACATTCGGAGCCAAAGTAACCAAAATCAGCTGCTTGTGATGATTCTGGGCATCAGAGTTTACATATCGTTCTAACAGCAGATAAAGAATCTGCCAATCAAACCCACAATGAACCAAAATGATTAGACCAAACACCAGAAAGAACACTGATTTCCCAGCAAGAAACAAAAACCCAGAAAAACCCATTTCGCCAAAACCCCAAAATTCTTGAAGCCAATGAATAATCAGCGTCATCACCAAACAACTTCCACTTGGAGTCTACGAAGTTCAGCATGCTCTCTCTATCTGTCTCTACTTGCACAGAGAGAAGAAACAAAAGGAACAGCATGTCCCTTTCGTCCTCTCCCTCTCTCTCACTCTCTCTTCGCGCAGATCAAAGGACCAAACACGCAGAGGCAAATGAACACCACTCGGCGCGAAAGGTTGCGGACACCTTAGGTGACACATCTATCGAATGGTAAAAGGAAAGAATCGTAATTTCAAGCACCGGCTATTACTTTGTTTTATACAAACACGGCCTGGTTCTCATCTGCATCTTTTGGTATTTCTCCACCATATACGGAGTACTCTCCTAAAGTTATTATTTCTCTGTTCTGCTGCTATATGCTTATATTGCATATTACCAGTAGTACCTTGGCTTTGAAAGACTGCGAGTTTCCAGCCATCTTCAACTTCGGAGACTCAAATTCAGATACTGGTGGATTAGCCGCATCCCTTCTATTAACACCAACCACACCTTATGGAGAGACCTATTTCCATATGCGGGTCGGAAGATTCTCTGATGGAAGACTCATTATCGGCTTCCTTGGTATGTGTTTTTTACCTTCATTATAAATGATCATGTACAGGTTATATCATATGCAGAGGTTCAGAGAGAGTTCTTCCTGGTTGACAATTCAAACTTACATGATTGTGGAAGGAAATACTGCTTTTTCTCGAGGTTGAATTATCATACTTAGTAGCCAAAGTGGTAGGCCCGAGATCGTTAATTTGTAGACACTCATTTCTAGATGATTTTGCACTGCACTTTTATGTGTAAACATAATGAGGAGAGAGAGTACTGTAGGTGGGATATATCAGTGGATATGGTTGAATAGACTGGGATAAAAGGCTCTCCCATAATTTGGGATGTTGAAATAATTAGTTCTTACATTAGAATAAAATCATAAATTGTTTACTATAGAATAGATTAAGGGTGGACTTTGCAGAGGTTTGAAAAGAAGATAGTTTGGCTGGAATTAGTTTCATTCATTCAAGATTGAATTGATATACAAGCAGTGCTTCTCTCTACAAGGTAACTATCCCTACAATTAAGGTGTACAGAATATTCACAATTGAATACTAATACAAACAGATCACTACATTCCTAATATAGAAGATACAAACTGATTTACTTCTCAACACTCCCCCTCAAGTTGGAGAGTGGATATCCCGAACGCCCAACTTGCGAACCATAGGAAGGAAAGTTTCCTTTCCCAAGGCTTTGGTAAGAATATCAGCCAACTGATGTGTAGAACTCACAAATTTTGTTGCAACTGTGCCATCTTGAATTTTATCTCTGATGTAGTGGCAGTCCATTTCAATGTGTCGAGTTCTTTCATGGAAAACAGGATTGGCTGCAATGTGCAGTGCTGCCTTATTGTCACAATACAACAAGGCAGGGTGTTGATGCAATACCCCTAAATCTTTAAGGAGATATCGAAGCCATGTTAATTCACAACACGCACCTGTCATTGCTCGATACTCCGCTTCGGCTGAAGAAAGCGACACAGTTTTCTGTCGCTTTGACCTCCATGAGATTAATGAAGATCCAAGAAAAACACAATAACCTGTGGTTGATCTTCGAGTTAGTGGACATCCTGCCCAATCTGAATCACAAAAAGCACGCAACCTGAGGTCATTACTAGATGAAAAGAACAACCCTTGACCTGGAGAACCCTTAAGATATCTCACAACACGGAGTGCGCTTTCCATATGACATTTGCGTGGCTCATGCATAAATCTGCTCAAAACATGAACTGGATAAGTAATATCAGGTCTTGAGACAGTAAGGTAAATTAACCTTCCAACTAGTCTCCTGTACCGAGATGGATCTTTAAGAACAGCACTCGTATTTGACAACTTTAGGCCACGCTCCATGGGAGTATCAACAGGAGCTGCACCCAACAATCCTGCATCTTTAATAATCTCCAAGGCATATTTGCGTTGTGAAATAAAAGTCCCATGAGCTGAGGAAGCTACTTCGATGCCAAGGAAATATTTCAAATCACCCAGATCTTTAATACGAAATTGACTATGTAGGAAGTTCTTGAGTGCAGCAATAGTATCAGAATCATTACCAGTAATTAGGATGTCATCAACATAAATCAGAAGAACAGTAAAGGACTTGCCTTGTCGTCTTGTGAATAGCGAATAATCAGCTTTTGATTGAACATAACCGGCTGACTGTATAGAATCTGAGAACTTGGCAAACCACTGCCGAGATGCTTGTTTCAAACCATGGTATCAGAGCAGGACGAAAATCCTGTCTCTACTCACGCTGTGCTTTGCGTTCTCACCCAGTAATCTTCTCCAAATCCTCTCCTATCGCTGCCGCACCCTAGCCTCTCGTGCTGCAGAATTGTTTCACCCTTCACCATGTCTGGGGATGAAAAGACAGGAGGAAGCAAGAACGCTTCTCCCAAATCGGATCTTTCCAATCCTTTCTTCATTCACCATTCGGATCATCCGGGTTTGGTTTTGGTATCCAAAACGCTTAATGGAGATAACTACTCCACATGGCTGAGAGCCATGACCATAGCTCTCAATGCAAAGAACAAACTCGGCTTCGTCAATGGCACCATCAAACCCCCATCTGCAGACAAGTATCCAGATGATTATGCGACTTGGTCACGGTGCAATGATATGATTCACTCTTGGATCATTAATTCCGTAGATCCGGAAATCTCTGATAGTGTAATCTATTACACAACTGCTCGTGAAGTTTGGGAGGACCTTCGTGAGCGTTTCTCTCAAAGTAATGCTCCTCGCATCTTTGAGATCCAGCGAGAAATCGCTTATCATCGGCAGGAACAACTCTCTGTTTCAGCCTACTACACCAAATTGAAGAGTCTATGGGATGAATTGGCTTCATATACTGATGCCTCCTCATGTACCTGTGGTGCACAACATGACCGGCAGAAATTAATGCAGTTTTTGATGGGCTTGAATAAGTCCTACAGTGCTACTAGAGGCCAGATACTTTTGATGAATCCTCTTCCCACAGTTCGGCAAGCTTACGCAGGAATTTGTCAGGAAGAGAAGCAGAGGCAGCTTGGGAGTACACATGCATCTGATTCACATGGTGGAGCAGCCATGGCCGTGAGAAATAATAGGCCAAATAATTCTGGCCGACAAGGAAGGATGGAACACCGTCCGGATCAATCCTCAAATGGCTCACAAAGTGGACAACAATCTGATCAAGACAGGCGACGTATAGGCTCTTCCAGAGGACGTCCTGAATGCACCTATTGTGGAGATATGGGACATTTTGTGGAAACTTGTTACAAGTTGATTGGCTATCCACCAGGTCATCCAAAGAATAAATCCAACCGTCCCAAGCACAATAGAAGTCGTGGCCATTCTGCAAATCAGGTATCTGATGGACAAACCAAAGATGAAGAAAGGCTCTTGAACACTGCTCTCACCGAAACACAACTTCAGCAGCTTCTTAGCATCCTAAGTACCAAAGAAAAAGAAGGTGCTCAATCCCAAGCTAATTCAGCAGTTGCCAAGCCAGGTTTGTCTCAAATCTCCTCTCGTCGCTGGATCATTGATAGCGGCGCGACGGATCACATTGTTTCCTCTTCCAAATTCTTATGTGAAAAGAAAAGCTCTTCATTGGCACCAGTCTTATTACCAAGTGGACAAAAGGCACCAATTGTTGCCACAGGATCCTGTCCTCTAAATTCAGTTTATTATCTCAGAGATGTGCTTTGTGTTCCTACATTCAAAGTTGACTTAATGTCTGTAAGTCGCTTAACAAGAGGCTTAAATTGTTCGGTGACATTTTTCCCTTATTGGTGTGTTTTGCAGGATCTGGCTTCGAGGAGGACGATTGGTTTGGGTAAACAACGTGATGGCCTATACTATCTGGTGGCTTTGGCGACGGAGAAGGGATTAATCAACCCATCAACCATATCAAAAACCAACGCCCTCACCAAACCGACTTCCTGCAACCTCACCACTTCCTCCACCGATCTCTGGCACCGACGTCTAGGCCATCTTTCATCTTCTCGCTTGAGTTTTATTGCCAAGCAGTTTCTTCATGTTTCCGTTAGTCCAAATAACGCTTGTCAAGTTTGTCCTTTGGCAAAGCAGAGTCGTTTACCTTTTGGTGTTAGTTCAATTTCGTCTGTAAAACCTTTTGACATTATTCATTGTGATATTTGGGGTCGTTATAAACACCCTTCACTTTCTGGTGCTCACTACTTTCTCACTATTGTTGATGATTACACTCGATTCACATGGGTGTTTTGATGCGTCACAAAGATGAGACACAATCTCTCTTAAAACAATTTTCTGCCTTCGTCACTACTCAATTTTCTTCACAGATCAAAGCCTTTCGTAGTGATAATGGAGCTGAATTTCTTTCTCTCCAACCTTTCTTTAAAGAAAAAGGGATTGTCTTTCAGCACTCTTGCGTTTACACGCCTAAAAAAAATGGGGTTGTGGAACGCAAGCATCGTCATATTTTACAAGTCGCACGAGCACTCAAGTTCCATGCACATCTTCCCTTTCAATTTTGGGGAGAATGTGTCCTCACTGCTGTGCACCTTATTAATCGTCTCCCTACACCTATTCTCTCATTTCAAACTCCTTTTGAGAGTCTGTATCAACGCTCTCCTTCCTTCTCACATCTCCGTGTCTTCGGATGTCTAGCCTATGCCACAAACACTCATGTCCAACACAAGTTTTCTCCTCGTGCTATTCGGTGCGTCTTCATTGGTTACCCATTAGGTCAAAAGGCTTACAAATTGTACGACCTTTCCTCTCGTAAGGTATTCACGAGTCGTGATGTTGTCTTCCATGAATTTGTCTTCCCTTATGAACCTAGTTGTCCAGTTCCTAACCCCTCCTCCTCAGCTAGACCACTACCCTCTCCAATTGCCGAACCATCTGCTTCACCAGAACCAGACGATCGATCGCTCCGTCCTGACGATCGATCGTTGTCTCCTCCAGAAGCACCTGCCCAAAACGATCGATCGTCCCCTACCAGCGATCGATCGTTTCCACCTACAGAACTTACTGCCCCTTCGAACTAGCGATCGATCGTTTCCACCTCCAGAAGCACCTGCCCAAAACGATCGATCGTCCCCTACCAGCGCTCGATCGTTTCCACCTACAGAACTTACTGCCCCTTCGAACGATCGATCGTCCTCTACCAGCGATCGATCGTTTCCCCCTCCCGACCCTCTTGCCCTTTCCAACGCCGGTCCTCCGTCACCTCCTCCACCTCCTCCTCTCCGTCGTTCTAGTCGCTCCACTGCTCCACCACTCAAAATACGGGATTATGTGTGCTCTCACATCACGTTGTCATCTCCGGATCAATCGTCTTCCTTGTTTCCTGGTCCAGCTAAAGGTACCCGGTATCCCTTATCCAATTATGTTTCCTATGCTCGTTATACACCTGGATACCGCTCCTGTGTTGCACAGATCAGTCACGTTGTTGAGCCTCGTACTCATGCCGAAGCCGCACCTCATCCTGAATGGCAAGACGCTATGTGTCATGAGCTTCAGGCTCTCCATTCTAATGGTACATGGTCCCTCACACCTCTTCCTGCCGGCAAGAAACCCATTGGTTGTCGTTGGGTATATAAGATTAAGCACCGTTCTGATGGTTCTGTTGAGCGTTATAAAGCTCGTTTGGTGGCTAAGGGCTTTACTCAGATGGAAGGGGTTGACTACCATGACACTTTTTCTCCCACTGCCAAAATTATCACAGTGCGTTGTCTTATTGCTTTGGCTACTGCTAGGCGTTGGTCCCTTTCTCAGCTTGATGTCAACAATGCCTTTTTACATGGCGATCTTCATGAGGAGATTTATATGACACCTCCTCCTGGTCTTCGGCGACAGGGGGAGGACCATCTCATTTGTCGCCTTCACAAATCTCTATATGGTTTGAAACAAGCATCTCGGCAGTGGTTTGCCAAGTTCTCAGATGCTATACAGTCAGCTGGTTATGTTCAATCAAAAGCTGATTATTCGCTATTCACAAGACGACATAGGCAAGGTCCCATTTTTCCCATGTGGGATGTATATATTCTCAACACGCCCCCGCACGTGTGGCGAATTTTCAAGCCATACACGTGGACAACTGTGGGTGACGTGGAGTCCGTGTGGACGTGAGGCATGCACACGTGGGTAACCCGCTCTGATACCATAATAAAGTAATCTGGGGTTCACATCCAAAGCCAATTGGCAATGGATGGAGAGGCCCAAACCCTTATAAACACATAGGCAAGGTCCCATTTTTCCCATGTGGGATGTATATATTCTCAACAAGGTTTTCTCTTCTCCCCTTAACTCAATTATTGATTAGAGTTTGTCTTTCATCATTTCAGTTCTATCAGTGACATTGTGTATAATGCATTGTTTAGATACCAGATGTATTTTGTACTGTATTGATTAGACTATATTGTGGTTCAGCAAAGAGTCTTGGTCACCCTTATGACCTTATCTAAGCGCATATCTGGATTCTCTCGGGACAAATTTCTCGCATGGTGCAAATTTCGCCACTGCAGCTTCCACTATCAGACTCCCAGATCTCATTTTACCAGCCAGTCAATTTAGTCCCTTCTACCTTGATATTCAATATATGCAGTTCCTGCAACTAAAATCCAGATCACAACTCATAAGGCATCGAGGTAAAGTACTGAAGAATGTCAATATCTGGAAATCACATTTACTAATCACATTACTCGTCACTTCATTAAGATGAATCCCACTTTTACTAGGAAGGTGACCAGCTTTTACTTTTGTAGGGGAAGTATTTGCAAGTCTAATGCCCAAGGAGGAGTACTTCTCTAAAGCATTATACACATTCGACATTGGTCAGAATGATCTTAGCGAGGGATTTACCCGCGGTAACATGACTATACAGGAAGTCAATGCATCTGTAACTGATATAATCACTGGTTTCTCAACTTATATCAAGGTAATCATTAGCATTTACCAAAGCTTGTCAAATTTACCCCACAAAACTAATTTCTTTCGCTGAAGGCCATGTGTTTGATTTTAAGTTTCTTAAAGGACAAGCAACAATATAATCACGTGTGGGGTTGAAGTTGATTTGATTCTTCTGTTGTCATGATTGTTGTTGGTTGTGAATTTGTGATGATGTAGAAAATATATGATTTGGGAGCAAGATCAATATGGATCCACAATACGGGGCCGATTGGCTGTCTCCCTTACATTGTGGCAGACTTCCCATCAGCTCAGAAAGATGAGATTGGCTGTGCAAAAGCTTACAATGAAGTAGCTCAACATTTTAACCACGAGCTGAAGCTGGCCATAGTTCAACTCAGGAAGGATTTTCCTTTGGCTGCATTCACTTATGTAGATGTGTATTATGTCGTCAAATACTCTCTTTTCAAGGAACCTGAAAAGTATGGTAAGTCGATATTGAAGCATTATAAATCCTCATAACATTTTAAATTTCACGGATTCAAATCCCCTGATGAATTCTTTACGTCTTTTTGTTGTGTGTATCATTTAAAACTACTAGTACAGCAGTAGTACTATAGAGTAACTTGTTAGTTAGCTTTTGAGTATGAAATGCAAACTCACCTCGATTTTTAGTGATCATATATTATCATCACAGAGTGTGAACCGCCTACTTTAATAAAACATATTATTTGCTAAAACATAAAGAAATCCAAAATCATATATTTTCACCTGTATTAATCAATTGATCGTAATTTTTGCAGGATTTGAGCTGCCACTTGTTGCTTGCTGCGGTTATGGTGGTAAGTACAACTATAACAATACTGCTCGATGTGGAGCAACAATTACAGTCAATGGAAGCCAAATATTTGTTGGTTCATGCAAAACTCAACTAGAGTGAACTGGGATGGTGGTCATTACACCGAGGCAGCTGCGAAATTTGTTTTTGATAAAATTTCAACCGGATCATATTCAGATCCACCTCTGCCCTTGAAACAAGCATGTCACAGGAGTTTGTACTAAAGAAGAACTTGGAGAAATGAACCTTCTCTTTTAGATTACTTGTCTCAGAAGTTTGAACTAAAGAAAAGAGTTATTATCACAAATGGTACATGAACTATACCTCAATCTTATCGATGGTACCTGAACTTTAATTTTGATCACAACCAGTACCCGAACTTTTCGATTTCATTTTAAATGGTACCTAGAGCCACCTCCGATCACTATTCCGACTAAAAACTGCATGGGAGGCGATCATAGTGATGATTTTTGATGATTTCGAGGGTTGTGATGATATATAGTGATGATTTTTTTGTAATACACTTGCCTTGAACTTGTTTTTTTGTTTTTTGTTTTTATAGATTTGGCTTTTTTTTGCCAGAATAGTGATCGAAGGTAACCTTTAGGTACCATTTAAAATGAAATCGAAAAGTTCAGGTACTGGTTGTGATCAAAATTGAAGTTAGGTACCATCGATAAAATAAGTTCATGTACCATTTGTGATAATAATAAATTATCTTTCACAATAAATCGATAATTCTAGCTGATCCAATATAGTTAAGTTGCGATTTCATGTCTAAAAGACTAAAACTCAGCCTTAGGTCATAGCAGCCCAAGGCCCAATACATATTAACGTTTACCTTAAATTTTTTTTAAGTATTATTTAGACTTTATTGACAAATTTTGCGCTCTAGAGAGTGCCTGATTATGGTATTGAGAGGGATCCGTTGGTGAAAAAGGCCGAGAAACATAAAAATCTTTCACAATCTCTAAAGAGATAATACACTAATGAAACAAGAGATAAAATATTCACATTGACGTGGTGGATGTTATCGATTTAAAACAAACTACTCATTTTGACACATATGACAGATATGACTGACAAAAAAACTTTGACAAGAGATTTCATATTTTTATTAATCGTTTAACCAAAACGACACATACAATAGTCTTTTATTAAAATACATCATGTCCTTTGAATGACACTAGAAGCACAGATATACTCGTATTTTGAGTACTTTGTGCAACTTTACATTAATTTCTTACGAGCATTTCTATGCAATCATGCATATATTGCAGGCATCATTGTTGGTAGAAACAATTACAGGAAAAGGAATTCTTTCACAACTGAATTTGGAGACAGGAGTTCGAATTTTGAGACTGGATTTCCGATCCATAACAGTCTCTTCTTCATCCTTCTTCATCTCTCATTATTCGCTCAGTGCATGCAAATCCCTATTCTCTGGTTTCCACTTTCCCCTTCCCAAAGTCATCCTCATAAAGAATCTCGCAAACCCTTTCAATCAGGTACTGAATACAACCTCCCCCTCATCGCTATCTAGTGAACCTTCATCATCAAAATCACTTCCAGAAAATTTGCATCTCTCTTTTTTCTATTAGTCGATTCCTAAGCAGAATCATGAAGTAACTCCACATGAAAGCTTGGGTACCTTGAAAAAAATAAAAACTTCTACAACAAATTTCTTATGCTATCTTCTTTCTTATTCTTTCTTTTCTTCCGTTCAATTCCTTAATATTCTCGCACACAAGTGCATTCTCTTGTACCCCTCTTTCTTTCTTTCTTTTTTGAAAGAGGGCCAGCTGCCCTTAAGACTTCAGTATTAATGAAACTGCAGAATACATGGGGGGACATGAAACCTGAACCCCAATTTACAAGAAGCATAGAGAGAACTACTTGAGATGATATTGGGGAGGGAAAATCTCACATTAAAAAAGTGACAAAAGATAATATAACTTATAAGTGAGTGATCGACTCACACTCAATTGTACCGAGATATTTTGTGATTAAAACCCAACACCTACCAGATGATTAAGTTTAGACAATATTGGTAAAATAGTGGGCCACAGGCCACACTTGTTGTTGTTTAACATTGTATTAGAGAGGGTCTCTCTCTACTCACATCTTCAATTATAATGGACATGATTTGAGTTCATTAAATTGGCCATCAAAAAACATTCTGATTGCATTGTTAATTGACCAAGTCTCCAATGTGAGACTTATGTCCCAATTTTTGATGTGAGAATTGGATTTATTAATTGATTCGCCAAGTCTCCCATGTGGAACTGGTGCTCTATTTTCCAATGTGAGAATTTGATTTGTTAATTGACATGAGAGGACGTAATGGGGAGGAAAGATCTCAAATTAAAAGTGACAAAAAATAATATAACGTATAAGTGGGTGGATCACAATCAATTACATTGAGACCTTTTGTGATTAAAACCCAATATCTAATAAGTGCTTAAGTTAGAACAATATCAGTACAATGGTAGGTCACATGTCACACTTGTTGTTTAACAACAAACTCTAGTGGGTATTTCTTGAATATCATCATGGATCATAATTTTTCATATTCAACTTCAGATGCTGCAAATGAGGATTTTTAGAATCTTGCTTATTATTATTTAAAAAAAAAAAAAAAAATCCTGAGCCCACACACCCTTACATATGCCAATGAGAATCGAACCCATGACCTTTACAATGTTAGATTTATAACTTACCAACAGTTCACAGCTTATTGGCAAAATCTTACTAATTCATCATTATTCGAAGAATTGATGAATTTGAAAAATATTGCTTTACAGGAGAGCAAGAGAACTTAGAGAGGAGAAGGAGAAGGCGTCGGAGCTCTATTCATGGTCTCACATATATGGATAGAAAGAGGAAGATAGAGATTTAAACAGAAGAGCAGACAAATGAGAAGAAGATGAAAAGAAACTGGACAAGAAGAGGGTGTGGGGGTGGTCAACAAATTTTACCCTACAATCAAGGCAATTAAAGAGAAGTAATGGCAGCAGTAAATGTGACTATTATTGTAGCAGTAAATATGACAATTAATGCATCATTCAGTGTGGCAATCATGGCCGCCAATAAGTGGCGGTTATTGTAGGAGTAAGCACGGTCTTAATGGTGACTTGTCACCCAAGTTACTGGTAACTTGCCATGTAAGTTTACTCGCAGCCCAAGCCGTAAGTCACCTATAAGTAAGGACAAACACTTAACTCAAAAATATACTGACTTAGGCATCAAAGGGTCTCTTGCAGGTACCCCCTTTGCACCGACGACGGAGAGGAGTCTTCGCTTTCTCACTAAAGCGACGGAGCAAAGAGAGGTGACGGAGCGGAAAGAAGTGACGAAGCGGAGAAAGGATACAGAGCGGAGAGAGATTACGAGGAGACATGTTACAGAGCAGAGAGAGGTTACAGAGAGAGCCGACGAAGAGAAGGAAGGTTACGGATAGGAGAGAGATTACCGAGCAGAGAGAGGCGACGAAGCGGAGGGCGGTTACGGAGAGGAGGGAGGTCTCTGCTTCATCTTCGTTAGGCAATGACGAATTGAAACTTCCCAATCGTCCCCGGTTTAGCTCTCTCTCCAATCCGCATTTATTATTGAGTCAATTTTCTAATCGGAGTTTTTCGTCACCAACAAATGAAGAGAAGTAAAGAGATGGTCAATTTATGTTTTAATAAAATATTTTATAATAATAATAAAATAAATTTATGGGTTGGAGTGTAAGTAACTAAGTAGGTTTTACACTGTCCCACTAGTGAGAGAAAGTCCACCTTCTCTCTAAAAAAAAAAAATAATAAAAACCAAACCCACTTCCTCAATTTTTCTCCCCCTTCTCTCTTGCTAAATCTGGATCTTCAGCTTGAGAGGTGGGGGGAGGCACCGATCTATAGTTTTCCAAGGGATCTTCCCTCTTTGGAGGCTATATGCCTCTTCTCTCGGCTTTCCCTTTCAAGTCTGCTCCATCTAGCCTCCCATCTCCACTCCTACCATGCTCCCTCCTCTCCCTCCTTCCCCTCCTTCGATTCTTCTCCCATCTCTTACCCCTTTCTCTGTTGCTGCTCCTTGAACATCATCCAAAGTTGTCATTTTGCTCTATTGAATCCGTTGCTTTACCTTTATCTGTTGGAACTTGTGGGACTTTAGTCCCAAATAGAAGAAAGGATTAAGGGTGATAGCCTTAATAAGGCCATATCCTTGCAATCAATTAAATGGATGACAAGTCTTGATATGGGCTTTGGTGGCTTTGGTGGGCCTTTCCTCTTGGGTTTCCCATAGGAATAAGCATATATATACAAGTCATAGATGGGCCTTGGGCCTTGGAGCTCTTGGGCTCGGTTTGATAAAATTAGTTTTATTTTTTGCATCAGTATTCAATTTTCTGATAAATGCAAACAGTTGCAACGGATGAATGCAAACAGTTGCAACAGATGAATGCAAACAGTTGCAACAGATGAAATCAAACGACGCCAACCGCCGACACAACTGTTCGCGTTAACCTCTATATATGGACGACCCTGGGTCGTCATTCATCCATCGAAAAATCCTCTTCTTTTTCTTCCTCCTAAATCGTTTATGAGAGCCTCTAGATAGACGTCCGAAAAATACAGTACAAGTGGGGACGAATTTCTGTCTTAGGTCACTGCATTGCAGGCCTCTATCTGATCAAGTTAGTAAATTTAATTTCTATTCGAATCTAATTGATTTCAATTTCGTTTATTTGTTGTTATATATTTGTTTATATATATTCGCATTATATACTGTTTGTACATGCATATGCTGATTGGTTCTAACATTATCATCTACAACCACTATCACCGTTGCCCTTTAGGGCGTTTACCCAGCTCTTCGGAGAGTTTCTCTTGCTCTTCGGAGAGTTAACCTTCGATACACGAAGGAGATCACCATGCATTTACGTTTCATATCTGCGGATTCCATCATCCCATGGTTCTTTGGTTCTCAGTTTTTTGGTTCTTGGTTCCTTGGTTCTTTCTCGGTGGTTGCTTATCTCCGGCTATTCGGTGACAATCAGAGGGATGCTTTTAGTTCATCTCGGCGGAAGCTTTGGGTCTCTATGGCGTGTTTTGGTTGCTGGTTTCTTGGGTTTGTTTGTGTCCTTGTTCGATGCAATTTCAATCTGCATAGTGGATGTTGGATCTGGAGACGCTATTGCATTGGAGCTTTTCTGTTCTTTGTGTTTATTATTTTCTATTTTATTTGGTTTAGTTTGGATGGGCCTCTGTTGCCTTCTTTCTGTGATGTTGTTGGTTGTTTAATGAAGATGTTTCTCTTGCTAAAAAAAGGAAGTATTTATATCACAATTGTCAATTAGCATGTCATCTGTAAAATTCAAACATAGACCCAAAAATTTTGATATTGTTGTAGAGAATTGGATAATTCTATTGTATTCATCTCACCATGAGGTTTATATAGGGTTACATCATGTATACAAAAGGCAATACATAATAGCAATCAATCGCACATTACAAGTATGTCAATCGCATACATTACGAGTCTGTCAATCGCATACATTAAGCAATACCTATTGCATGAATAGTCATTATCATTTACAACACTCCCCCTTGTATATTCCATGTCAATAGTGTTGCCTCTGCTATGCGCTTCTAAGTTGCCTCATCAAAAACCTTGCCAAGTAATAAAAACCCTGTGGGAAAAAAAACCTTGGTTGAAGGAGAAAAAGAGCACAACGCACATGAATGTGGAGTAGTCGACATCCTTCCACACTCCCCTTTGTGCCGCTCAAACTTGGTGATGACGTTTTGATCGTTGCCTCACTAAAAACCTTGTCAGGTAATAAAAACTCTATAGGACAAAAATAATCTTGGTCGAAGGGAAAAAAGAGCACAACACATCCTTCACTCTTCGAGATCGAACATGTAGACATCATACCTCCCCCTGTCGTCAAGGTCTCCCCCTAATTTCTACAATTATGGGAGTTCGGATAACTTTCTTAATCTGATGCTCTTCACATGTTTCTCAAAGGTGGATTTAGCTAGGTAACGACTTGGTAAACAAGTCCGCTACATTATCTTCTAAACAGATTTGATTCACTTCAATATTTAGAAGTGTTTGTTGTTGCTGATTGTAAAAGAACTTAGGCGATATATGCTTGGTGTTGTTGCCCTTGATGAAACCTAACTTCATTTGCTCAATACAAGCTGCATTATCTTCATAAAAGCATGTAGGTTCATCTGTGGTAGACTTCAAACCACAAGTTCCTTGAATGTGTCTAACTACAGACCTTAGCCATATGCATTCTCGCACGGCTTCATGTAGAGTGACAATCTCTGCATGATTTGAGGAAGTAGTAATAAGGGTCTGCTTTGTAGACCTCCAAGATATCGCAGTGCTTCCCATAGTAAAGACATAGTCAGTTTGGGAGCGACTTTTGTGAGAGTCAGAGAGATACCTTACATCAGCGAAACCCATCAAGACATCGTTGTCATTTTGATGGAAAGGAAGAGGCGCACGGAAGGTGGCGTTTTGCCTTGTGGTGTCTGATCCCACACTTCCGTTATTTCTTTTCTCTCTGTAGGGATAGAACAAGCCCATATCAATCGAAAGATTGTCTTTATGCCAATCCAATGGCGGCGTGTTGGCGCATAACTATGTCAAGCTAACAAGTTCACCGCGAATGAGATGTTCGGTCTTGTGCATTGAGCTAAGTACAACAATGCGCCTATTGTACTTAGATAGAGCACTTCAGCCTCTAATAAGTCTTCGTCCTCATCCCTTGGACGAAAAGGATCTTTTTCAGGCTCAAGACTACGACCGATCATGGGAGTACTCACAGGCTTTGCTTTATCTTCATTAAAGCGCCTTAATAATTTTTGAGTATAAGCTGACTGATGGATCATAATCCCATCACTACGGTGCTCGAGTTCTAGTCCGAGGCAAAACCGTGTTTTCCCAAGATCTTTCATCTCAAATTCAGATTTCAAGTACTTAGCAGTTTCCTTGAACTCATCTAGAGTTCCAATTAGGTTCATGTCATCGACATAAATTGCTACAATTGCAAATCTGGAACTTGTCCTCTTTATAAACACGCATGGGCATATTTCATTATTGACATATCCCTTCTCAATCAAGTAGTCACTTAGACGGTTATACCACATCCGTCCGGATTGTTTCAATCCATATAGTAAGCGTCTCAATCTTATTGAAAAAGCGCTCCGTGGTTTAGAGCTACTTGACTTAGGTAATTGAAGTCCATTTGGAACCTTCATATATATCTCTGAATCTAGATCCCCATAGAGATACGTTGTAACCACATCCATAAGCTACATGTCATGTTTTTCGGAAACTACCAAACTGACAAGGTAGTGGAATGTTATAACGTCCATTACAGGAGAATATGTCTCCTTGTAGTCGATTCCAGGGCGTTGTGAGAAACCTTGCGCCACAAGGCGGGCTTTGTATCTAACAACCTCATTTTTCTCATTACGCTTTCTAACAAAGACCTATTTATGGCCAACAGGCTTTATACTTGGGGGTGTCAGCGTTATAGGCCCAAATACCTGTCTCTTTGTTAGTGAATCCAATTCAACCTGGATCGCATCTTTCCATTTAGGCCAGTCTGCTCTTTGTTGACATTCCTCAACGGAGCGAGATTCGATATCATCGTGTTCTATAAGTCCTTGAGCAATAGAATATGCAAACATATCATCAAGGATAATAGAATCTCGATTCAACGTCTCATGTCCACTAGTGTAATTCATGGAGATCGCCCTATTCCCTGGAATTGGTTCTAACATTGGAGCGTCCCTCAATGATGTCTCTTGGACATAACCATAATCCGGAATATCTTCATGAGACGGGTTATTTATGTCGATGATTAATGGATCTTTCTATGCCAAACTCGCTTTCTTTCTTGGGCGAGAATCCATCGAACCTTTGGGCCTCCCACGTTTCCTTGCTGGGAGCCTGGCCTGAGCCACATTGTCATCACTATTAGTGGTGGAGGCGCCATGCCCAATACCCCTAAGGGTGGCGCCATGTCCATGATTTTTAGGGACATCAATCCTTGCAGGCACGTTTGCAGCAGTATATGTGATCTTGTCACTTTAGCGATATCAGAAAACGCATCAGGCATAGAGTCTGCTACGTTCTGAAGATCAAGAATTCTCCGCACTTCAATTTCGGACTGTGCGGTTCGGGGATCAAGATGAGACAAAGTGGGGACATACCACGACAATTCCTGTCATTCCTGTTGAACATTATTGTTCCTATCTCCCCCTAACGACAGGAAGACTGTCTCATCAAAGTGACAATCCTCAAATCTAGCTGTAAATAGATCGCCTGTCAAGGGTTCTAAGTAGCGGATAATGGTTGGAGAGTCATATCTAATATAAATACCTAATCGTCTTTGAGGACCCATTTTGGTGTGCTGTGGCGGCGCAATTGGCACATAAACTGTACACCCAAATATGCGTAAGTGTGAGACATCAGGCTCACATCCAGTAACCATCTGGGACGCAGAAAAGGGTTGAGTGACAGTAGGCCTCAGACGAATGAGCACAGCTGCATGCAATATTGCATAGCCCCAAGCAGAAACAGGGAGATTGGTGCGCATAACCAATGCTCTAGTGACCATTTGAAGTCTTTTAATGACAGCTTATGCAAGACCATTTTGGGTGTGAACATGAGGAACAGGGTGTTCAACTTCAATCCCAATGGAAATGCAATAGTCATCAAACGTTTTTTATGTAAACTCTCCAGCATTGTCAAGACGAATTGACTTAATGGGATGATCAGGGTGGTGAGCCCTTAATTTAATGATTTGTGCTAGGAGTTTAGCAAATACAGCATTTCTTGTGGACAATAGCATGACATGTGACCATCGTGTCGATGCATCAACCAACACCATAAAATATCTAAATTGTCCGCAAGTTGGTTGAATAGGTCCACAAATATCACCTTGGATTCTTTGTAAGAGTGGAATATTTTCTTTAGTGTCCTTTGCATAGGATGGTCTCGATCCTAATTTTACTAAAGAGCTGGCTTTGTAAAATGAAAGATGGGCTATAGAAGCAACCAGAGAAGTATTCGGTTGAGCCACGAAGTCACAATTGACTTTAGAAGTAGAAAAAGGAACCAATGAGGTATTGGTGGCGTAAATACCACTTTTGGCGCCAGCCCTACCTTGGATCGATAGGGTGTAGGCAGCGCCAGCCCTACCTTGGATGGAATTTTGGTTCTAACTTCTTTTCGTTTTGAAAAATGGATGTCTGTGTGAAGTCTTTAATATACGGATCATCATATCACGACCTGGGTGTCCCAAACGGTCATGCCAAAGCCTATATGTGTCAGAATCCCATAAGTCATCTCTCATGACATGGTTGGATTGAATAATTCGAATAGTGGTTGCATACAACCCACTAGATCGACACATAAGTTTCTCTAATACTCGTTTATGTCCGTAGTCAATAGAGGTGATGCAAAGGAACTCTTGTCCATTCTCACAATGTGTTTCCACATGAAAAGCATTGGCTCTATCTTTAAAACTCAATAGGGTCCTTCCATCCCTAGGAGCATATAGAGCTTCGGTGACATTAATACTTGTGCCATTTGGCAACATAAATTGAGCTGGTCCTCGACCATGAAGCAATTGTAATGGTCCAGCCATCGTAGTCACAGAAGATCGACTAGGCGTCATCTATAGAAATAGTTGCCTATGTCACAATATAGTATGTGTGGTGCCACTATCAACAAGGCATTCTAACTCTCTAGGAAACATACTGAAAAATAATAAAGTTTGGAATTAAAACATGTCCATGACATCGAATAATAATACGATACTTTATTAATAAAGATAACCAATGATTACATCAAAGGTCCCAAAAATTCTAATCCAAAATAAAATCAAACTAAGACACATTGTAGTCACTCTATCAGTTTGATAACTCCAATCAAATATGACCAGGAAAGTAGAGAGAGATGTTGGTGAAGCGAGACTCTCTTAAGTACCATTAATCTCAATGACTTTCCTAGACATCATATTTCATTGGGTGCATCACATAAGAAAGAGTTTATACAATTGTCATTTATTGACTAAGGCATATTGCCATTACAAAAATTCTTGGAAAATAAAAGGACTAATCTAATCAAAGTCTGCGGCATCCTTGTGCACTTCATCGTCAGCTTTGAAGTCCTCTATGGTGAGATGGATGTCTCCACCATTTTCTTCTTCTTCTGCAAGGTACACTTCTTGCTCTCTCAGGTCCCTGTATGCCCTGTATCTTGAAGCTAGTTGCTCGCTTGCCTTGCATTGCTTGAACCAATGCTCACTTGATCCACATCGATGACACATGTCATTGTGGTTGCCTCCCTTTAACTGAGGTGCACGTTGTGGGCGTTCGCTAGGAGGGCTGGTGCCACCACCACGACCCTTGGCGCCTCCACCATGAGCCATGGCGCCAGCACCACGACTAGGGATACCACGACCACCTCTCCCACGTGTGGAATTGCCACCACGTGTATCCCTACCAAACCTGCGGTTTCCTTCCTTGTTAGGGTGGTTATATGGACCCATACATCCCTCATATCCCTTATTCTTAGGGTTCCGCTCCTTGCGCCCTCTTTTGGGTGCATTATAATTCGTTTCATGAACGCATTTAGCTCCAATGGGCCTTGAATTATAATTCCTCATAAGTATGTTATCATGTTTCTCAGCTACAGATATGAGATTGATAAGAAGATGAAACCTCGTGATCTGTCCAGCATTGACTTCAGTGTGGTATTGCTTTGATATCACAATGGCTGAAACGGGGAAGGTGGAGAGAGTTTTCTCAATTAGCTCTTGCTCTGTGACAGGTTGTCCGCAAAACCTCAACATGGACTGTAGACAAAGAGCTTCTGAATTATATTCAGCAACAGACTTGAAATCAGCAAAGCGCAGATTTTTCCATTGAACTTTCAAGTCAGGGAGGAGGGAATCTTGGACATTGCCAAAGCGCTCTTCTAGCGCTACCCATAGCTCTCTT
>BDJD01011317.1:0-11283 GCA_002564525.1 Rosa multiflora
ATTACGATTGAGAAAGCTTTTGACTAGTTTCCCTGAAGTTGACAATGATTTATTGTTTGTTGATCATCTTGACCATGCCCTACTGTCAGATTCTGTCAGTAAATGGATTAACATTGATGTGATTATTCAGGTATACCACTTCCTCCATCCTCCACTCACCTCTGCTACTTGGCTTATTTTATGGCCGTAGAGGTGTTTTTTATTGTTTATGGAAGTCGGTCACCTTGGCTATAGTTGCTGGGGGGGGAAATGCAAATGTAGAATAATTTTTTGCATTGTAAGAGTATTCGTAATTGTAACCTAGTTATTCTCGACAAATAGAATTACTTTGTAACCTTAATTCTAAAATTATAGCCCAATAAACTCTGATAATGCAGTGCCTGGTCTTGGCTTTATAGTTCTGTCAGATTCTGTCAGTAAATGGATTAACATTGATGTGATTATTCAGGTATACCACTTCCTCCATCCTCCACTCACCTCTGCTACTTGGCTTACTTTGTGGCCGTAGAGGTGTTTTTTATTGTTTATGGAAGTCGGTCACCTTGGCTATAGTTGCTGGGGGGAAAATGCAAATGTAGAATAATTTTTTGCATTGTAAGAGTATTCGTAATTGTAACCTAGTTATTCTCGACACATAGAATTACTTTGTAACCTTAATTCTAAAATTATAGCCCAATAAACTCTGATAATGCAGTGCCTGGTCTTGGCTTTATAGTTTTAGGAAGTTGGGATTGTTGGTATAATGGTGATAGTTGAAGAGAAATCAGAAATGCCATAAGTTAATATGCTAAATTTATATCCATTGTGTGGACTTTACTAGTCTCGTAACCTTGGTTGTGAACTTCACACTACAGATGTCAATTGCCTGTGGAGCTATTTCCTCTCTTGTTAATTTTCTGCCTTGCTTTTTGTGACAAACAGATTGGGAGCAGGATTACAAGCAAGCGTATTGCTAAGATGCTAGAGGAATCCTTTCCCTGCTCATATATCATGGTTGACAAGCATCCATTTCGTCACGATCCTTCTCATATTGTAACTCATAGAGTCCACAGTAACATTTTTGAATTTGCTGATTATATCCTAAAAGCTGAATTTCCCCATCTCAGCAAGGAATGGAGCACTTATCTTCAAATGATAAATGCAATGGTAATGAATTTCAAGGAATTAGGCTCTAAATCTTATATTAAACTATGTGGTAGATTCTTTTGACATGTTTCAACAAAAACCTCCAAATGGTTTTGTTGGGTGGCCTTGCTGGTGCCAGCACTAGTTGTACTTGGAAGAGACATAGTAAAGTTCGTCTGATTACTATCACCTAAAGACACCCACTTGGTCACATACTAGTTAGGCTAGGATATAACTGATTTACTAAATTATAGTTATTGTTATTTCTTTTCTTCTTTTGAATAATTTCTTCCAGAGTTACTATCTATATTTTTAGTTAGACATGTCCTTTCTACTTCATATACAAGATCTCAAGTATACCGCAATACTTTTCTTTTGTTGATGAAGTATACCTTTGGTACTATAAACAACTGCAAAATATATTCTGAACTCAAGGCTATAGTACTTCCAACTGGTTCATTAATATCCAACACACCCCATTTTCTTCCTTACCTCTATCAACTTTGCACGCACAACGTGCATGTGATCCATGTTTATACTTGAATACAGGCTGACAGTTGGTCTTGTTCTTTAAACCTTTGACACACCACTTGGTCCGCAATTTGACACCTTTGAATGAAGGTGAAAATTCACAGTAGCTCTGTCGTAATGCATACATGTATCTTATCTATTGGAACAGAGGAGTTGGAAGTTTTAATTTTTTTCCCTTTTCTCAGAGCCTCATTTAATCTAGATAGATGATAAAATGAGTGAAACTTCTTGAAAATCATGGTGGAATGATAGACTTCATATTTATTCTTTATATATATTTTTCTCCTTTTCTGGGGTTTCTTTTTTATGTTCTCTATGTCTATGTTATAGGTTGAAAGGGAGTTGTCATTTCAAATTTCTGCTAGACACTCCTTGACAGAACCGCAAGTCGCATACCTAATTTCAGAAGCACTTTCAGCTGAATCTGCTCTTTTCATTGGGAACAGTATGGCAATACGTGATGCAGATATGTATGGGTGTGGTTGGTCAGAGTATACACGTAGTATTGTTGCCATGAATTATAAACTACCCTGTCAAATGATTCGGGTGGCTGGGAATAGAGGTGCAAGTGGTATTGATGGGTTACTCAGTACAGCTGTTGGCTTTGCTATAGGATGCAATAAACGAGTAAGTTTTTATGCTTGTCTCCCTTTCTTGGGAAAAAAAAAACCAGGAGCACTAAGGTACTTGTTGGTTTGTTTCAGGTACTTTGCGTGATTGGGGATGTTTCCTTCCTCCATGATACAAATGGCTTAGCAATTGTGAACCAGAGGTAAGAACTTTTTCTATTAGTTTTTCAGGATTCTGAGTTGTCTTCCAGTATATCCCCCCATACATGTATTTTGTTACTCTTGATTTAACATATTTATGATGTGGTGAAGGACGTTCCGGAAACCAATGACAATAGTTGTGATTAACAATCATGGTGGTGCAATATTCAGTCTCCTTCCTCTTGCAGATAGAGTCAGACCAAGAATACTAAACCAATATTTCTACACCTCTCACAACATATCAATCCGTGAGCTTTGTGTAGCACATGGGTAAACTTCTTTGTATAGAGTTCATTTGAAGATGTTATTCATGTAGTCATACAAGCATACATTTTTATTCTGGGATAATTTTGAACAAAAAGAACAAGAAAAGTTTCAAATCATTTTGTTGTTTTTCATTATTCAAAGAGTTGGAATTGGAGGAGATTAAAGGTGCTATGTGTCCTGAAAGTCAATTCAAAAGATAACTAAAATCAAATAGGATATGAGGATATTGGAATAGTGATCACCCACTTAATTCATTACCATGGAAAACCTGTGAGACAATACACAGCACATTGCCAAGATAGGGGATATCAATTTTATACTGCTTCCTGTAGTGAGGATAGCCAAAATAAAGTCATGCAGTGGTATGAATAGAGAGCTTATCTTATCTTTGATATCACAAGGTGTACAATTCCAATAGGTGGAAGACCCGACAAATATGGTATTTGGAATCTACCTAGTCTGCCTGAATCTATGATGAGAAACTGAATGGGTACTTGCTTATTTGATTTCCATTGTTGACTTAGTGTCATGTATATGCAAATCAGTTGTTTCTTAAGACTTAATAAAGTTCTAATTTTGCAGTGTGATGCATCTACATGCGACGACAAAGTTGGATTTTGAAGAAGCATTATTCACATCTCAACATGGAGGGATGGATTGTGTCATTGAAGTTGAGAGCTGCATAGATACCAATGCCAGCTTTCACAGGTTGGTGGTTACACTACCTTGATGAAGAAAACAAAACGCTTATCAACTGATGGTTAACATAGTTGCTCATTTCACGTCTGATAAATGTTGTTTCTTATTCTCAGTACTTTAAAAACATTTGCATGCCAAGCAGCAGATCAAGTCATAAAGCCTTCTAGTCAAGACTCGATATTAGATGGCACTTTACTCTGCAGAGTCCATAGAATGGAGTACTCACTGTTTAGGTGAATTTTGTTCTCCTTGGAATAAACTTAAATCTTTGATACGCTGAATATAATATTTGATTTAACTTTTCTGTTTTTTGTTATAGAATGCCACTGTGTGCTCCTCATACTATGGTTTCTGTTGAAGGCGGTACCACCAGCTTCCACAGGGAAGGGTTTATTTTAACTTTGTATTTTGAAGATGGAAGCTTTGGGCTTGGCGAGGTTAGCTGTTGGTTTAACATTTTTTCTCCTTACTCCACTTGAGTACTTATGATTATTATATGACCATTCATGACTTCCATTGAACAGGTTTCACCCCTAGACATCTACAAAGAAAACCTTCTAGATGTAGAAGAGCAACTGAGGTTTCTCATCCATATGATGAAAGGAGCTCATATCAGTTGCTTCCTTCCTCTGCTAAGGGGCTCGTTTTCATCTTGGATATGGTCCAACCTTGGAATCCTGGTATATCGACTTACTTTTCATGTTCATATAGTATAAAAATTTAGAGAAAAAGGAAACGTTGTCTCTTATCAGAAAGAGAAAAGGATGAAGCATTGTTTAATAACATATAAATATTTCTTGTGTTGTTTTTTGTGGAGTTTTGCTTCAGAGAACGTTTTCTTTTGACTGTGATGCAGCCATGTACACTCTTTCCTAGTGTGAGATGTGGTTTGGAAATGGCAATTCTCAATGCCATAGCAAATAGAAAAGGTTCCAATTTATTAGGAATACTCCATCCCCAGATAGTTGGAGATATATTTAAATCGTCGTCAACAGTTCAGATTTGTGCCCTTGTTGATTCCAGTGGGACACCCACACAAGTAGCTGATGCTATTGCTACACTTGTTGAAGAAGGATTTACTGCAGTAAAGATTAAGGTACTACTCTCTTGTAATTCAAAACATCATTCTTACAGAGCATATGTAAATGTGGGTAATCTATACATCAAATTAAACAAATGCTTTGGTTTCTTCCAATGATTTTGCAAAAGGTAGCTCGTTGTGGGAGTCCCTTACAGGATGCTGCAGTTATACAAGAAGTAAGAAAAAAAGTTGGATACCATATTAAAATTCGTGCAGATGCCAATCGGAACTGGACCTATGAAGAAGCTATCCAGTTTGGTTCCTTGGTAAAGGATTGTGATCTGCAGTATATCGAGGTATAATGTCTTAAAATTTTATTCAACATCTTCATCTGGATGGATAGTTCTTGTTGGCATTGTAGGCAGGCTTTGATAATTTGATGATTCCAATTTGTGCTGCATCTCCTTCTGTTTGTATCAATTTAGGGTTGATGGTACTTGTCCATATTAATTTATTGTAACTATTAACCATAGGACTGCTTATTTATTTCAGGAACCTGTTCAAATTGAAGAAGATATTATCAAGTTTTGCAAAGAAAGTGGGTTGCCTGTGGCACTGGATGAAACTATTGACAATATTGGAGAACATCCACTTATAAAGCTCTCAAAGTATGCCCATCCAGGAATAGTAGCTGTTGTAAGTATTCATGTTCAGGGGTGTAAAATATGTGGATGCACTTATTAGCATGTCATCGTAGCAAAGAAACTGGGGTTAGGTATGCCATATGCATAAACTACTAGAGCTGATATCAACTTTTTAAAGTCATATCTGATAGAGTTAAGTTTGAAGATTACATAGTTAGAAACAATGTCGTACTGGCAAATGATCCATATAAGCTACTCGATGCCATATTCCAGCCACTGCTTCAATTGCTTAGGCAGGTAAAATTGTCCACAAGTGCCAAGCTTCATGCACGTCAAGTGCATTGCTGGTACATAGGATTATCTTGGGTTCATCACCATTGCTGAATCCTCTTTTGAATAATACAGTGGCATTGTGGGAAAGTGAACAATAAATGAGTAATACAAAGTGGTAAAATCACAAGAAATCATTTAATTACCAAAGAATGAATTTATTCTTCTGCAAGTTGATTATTCTTGAAATTTATGAACACTACTGCAATAATTCAATGGTTTCTTTCTGACTTTGGTTTCCTATATTTGTTCTACCAGGTCATCAAGCCAAGTGTTGTTGGTGGCTTTGAAAATGCAGCAATAATTGCCCAATGGGCCCAGCAGCACCAGAAAATGGCTGTTGTTAGTGCTGCATTTGAAAGCAGCCTAGGTTTATCAGCATATATTCAGTTTTCCTGTTATCTCAACCAGATGAATTCAGAGATTTGTACAATGATGAACTATCCATTAGCCTCATCCATAGCCCATGGTTTAGGAACTTACCGCTGGCTAAAAGAAGATTTGACGACTACTCCTCTCAAGATAAATCGTAATCCACGTAGTGGGTTTGTAGAAGCATCTGTTGCTGATTCTGATCGAGTTCTGCAGCAATTTCAAATCAATGGAAACATAATTCATAGAAAGGTTACTGGAGAGCAAGTTTGTATATACCAGTTGCCTTTAGATTCAAAGGGTTTATCTTGCTCCATCAAAATTCAGGAGATTGGACAAGGATATGATGTTAGTTACTATTTCATTGACTAATCCACTTACTCTCTCTCAATTCCTTTTTATATTTTCCTTTCTCTAGCTGCAATGCTGCATTCCTGAGTATCTTGTGGACATAAATTTCTCCATTCTATTGCCTTGCATTCAGTAGCCATCATGTTTATAGTTTGATATGCATTGATATCTGTTAGCTTCCTTAAATTGTATTCTCAATTGACCAAAATTAAGCTGATGCAGGATAATGTATTTGTATTTCTTCATGGGTTTCTTGGAACTGGTGAAGATTGGATTGCTATCATGAAGGCCTTATCAGGATGTGGAAGATGTGTTTCTATTGACCTTCCTGGTCATGGTGGAACCAAGATACTAGGTCATGGTGATAAGGATGCTGTACAGGCTTCAGGTTTGAGTGTTGAGGTAGTTGCCGATCTTTTATGTAAAGTGATTGAGCATATTACTCCTGGGAAGGTTACCCTTGTCGGATATTCTATGGGAGCCAGGATCGCCCTTTGCATGGCTCTGAAGCTTAATAAAAAAGTATGTCTGTGGTTTGAAGAATTTTAGTTCAAATTTGAGCTTAACTCGTGTTTCTGTGGTGTTAAGTATTGGTTTTATCATGAAGGTTAAGGGAGCTATTATCATATCTGGCAGCCCTGGATTAAATGATGGAATGGCAAGAAAAATTCGTAGAGCTGAAGATGACTCTAGAGCACGCTTCCTTGTTGCATATGGCTTAAAGCACTTTCTAGACACCTGGTATGCTGGAGAGCTTTGGAACAGGTGATTCTAAGATTCATCCTTTATGGTGTTTTTTTTTTCTTTTTCTTTTAGGTTTTAGGTGTTTTTTTTTCCTATGATTTCCTTCATTACACTAAAAAAATTCTTGTGTATACATCTGTAACCTTGTTAATATTTTAGCAGCTTAAGGGAACATCCTCACTTTCATCAGATAGCCGCCGACCGCCTGCATCATGGAGATGTGCAGAGTCTTGCAAAAGTTCTGTCTGCTTTAAGTGTTGGGAGGCAGCTGTAAGTAATCTGAGTACTTTACTTAATGTTTGTTTCTCAGAAAATATTCTGATTCAAAGTTAAATCATTCTTTTTGCATGTTAGGCCATTGTGGGAAGACTTGAAGCACTGCAAAACGCCTCTTTTGCTCATTGTTGGAGAGAAAGATAAAAAATTCAAGACAATAGCTCAGGATATGTTCCTTGCGATTGGTAGTGGCAATGGCAAATTGACTGGAGATGATGGCGCACCCAACGACCTTTGTGAGATTGTTGAGATCCCAGATTGTGGACATGCTGCTCATCTGGAAAACCCTCTCCCTGTAATCAGGGCATTAAGGCAATTTGTGACGAAACTGAACTGAGGTTTGTACTAAATTAACCACCATACATCCATTCAAGGATGCTGTAATCATCTGCAGTTTATTCACATCGTGTGCTCGTCAGTTTTTACTGGTTCTAAGATTCTGCACATTAGTTATTGAACTGAACTCGGCATCTATGTCAGCTGCTATAGGAGATGGTCTAACAAGGACTTAGTCTGAGAATGTTGATCATGTGTCACATGTGACGCGGCATCATAAATGAAACAGTTATACTCGGTTTTGGTTGGCATGCATCCAGACCAGAATAAGATAGATACTAGATGGTCTACGACAGATTAAAACTCCCAAAGATGCAATGATGATGGCCGTTGGCCACGGTACTTGTATACTACTTTGAGAGCACCTTTTCAATAATGCTATATTCATGGAGGCTCCATATTTTCTGTAATTTGAAGTATGCACTCCCAGTTCAAAGGGGGTGGATGTTTACTATAGTGAATGCTCAAACAAAAAATGTCTTCAATCAATGACTATGCCCAAATGTAAACAACAAAAACAAATTATGGGGAAGAAATATGGTCAGATATATTCCCACCAGAGGCATCGGCGCGATAAACCATTGTCTTAAAAGTCCTTCCCACGGCCTGGCTACTCCGTCCTCCAACCTGTGTTTGGCCGTTCTTTTGTTGCCAGCTCAAGAATCGCTGCTCGTTCGTTTTCTTCTTCATCCTCCATACAGAAGCTTCGGTTTATGATTTCTATCCGATTCTTCATCTCCTGTTCCATCTCTGGCCCTGACCTAGCTTTTGCAGTCCATATGTTCATGTGTTCTTTCTTCTTCCTCCTCTCTGTATACCATGATTTAAACCAAGTTGGCATAGACTCAAGACTTCCTTCGAGTATGCACCATCAGATGTCACGATCTCCGCTTCCAGCCCTGACCTAGCTATTTCTTCATTTACTACCTTGTTCTCTATCTCGTGTGCAAACCCTGAACTACCACCGGTTCCTCGGACTTCTTCTTCGACTTTTCACCCACAGATTATTGGGTCTCAGGCTGCAACGAAATAAGATAACAGAAACGTAAGAAATGAGGGAATGGAATGGCTTATCTTGTGCTATGGCTTAACACACACTCCCAGTTATCTTCCTGAGGCTTACGGGAAAACGTTTCCCACAAGGCAAAATGAACATGCTTTATTTCCTTAATCGGGGTTAGGAAGAACGGAGTTTTTGTACAAAGTTACAAACAGAGAAAACTAGAAGGGATCAACTTATAAACTTGGGGGGATCACTGGGATGTAGCATTCTACTTCGGTGAAGGGCTGATGATCAAATAAAGCCTTATTTGTAGTTGTTTGGTACTTTGATACATGTTACGGAACCATATGCATATTATAAATAATTAATTTTATTAATTTTTCTCTCAATTAAGAAAGAAGAGTACGTAACTACGTACTAACAGCCACAGATCTTTCTCAATGTAGCTTAGCCACTCTTATTAGTTATTACTAACAATTATGAGCATCATTTTTCATCTAGCACTAACTAAAATGAACCGGGCGGGTCTACACATTGGCATCCGCCGTGAACACGTTCAGGGCATCCCTCGACACATGAAATTTCGTAGCACCCAGATGGGGGACATCCTACTTTCTCTACTGCCTGAGGTAGTCCATTGTGTACACATTTGCAGGTCCCATTAACACATCGGAGATGCACTCCTAATTTTGAGATGCATTTGGCTCTTTTGCAGTCCTTAACAGTGGTACATGTTTCGTCTTCTGTTACCACCGCAGAAGCAGTTGGTTCAGCTTGTGGCGGCTCAGTGAGTACACATTTGCATGTACCATTAACACATTGTAGATGCCATCCAAATCTTTTGTTGCATTTAGAGATTTTGCAGTCTTCATCGGTGGAACATGTTTCCTGGGTTACTTCAGTTTGTGGTGGCACATCGTGTACACATTGGCATGTACCATTAACACATCCAGGATGCCATCTATCTAAATCGATGCATATGGTGCTTTTGCAGTCTTTGACGGTTGAACATTTTTTGCCGGTTCCATGAGCTTGTGGGGGCACATCGTCCATTGGAGCAGGTTCGGACTCTAATTCAGCTACTGCTGCTGCCCTTGCTGCTAATGAGAATGGCACCTACATGAACAGGGTAATTAACGTGTTTGGTAACTTTGTTAGTTAACTTGATTAATTTTTACATAGTATAGACCAGTCCAATCTAGACCGAGCATATATGATCCAATACTCTGATCTAAGAAGTGAAAATGTCACATAATATGCCTGAGAAGTCAAAACTCACAAGATACAATGATGACTAAGAAAGCCAAGATAGCTGCCTTGGATAGTATTATAGACTTCTCCACACTAGCAGGGAGAGATATAATAGAATTTGATTATGATTTATTTTGCTTTTGCTCTATATATAGAAACCGGGCTATTTGCATTATATTTATAGGGAAAGACTAGCTCTTTTAGTCAAATATATGCATTTATTATTAACAAACAACATTTAAAACCACCGAATCACAATTAAATAATTTCTATTATCATATATATGCACTTTCTGGTTTGCATGTGCCCATGCATCTTTTGCATCCACAACACATATGGCAACAAATTGATGTGGGAAACTTTGTAGATTTAAAATTGACTAGTATTAGATTTCATTCAAAATTACGTATGCAGTTTATATATATATATATACAAGCGGGTTCTGAAGCAGACGTCCGCACTTCGCTAAACTGCGGACGCCGGCGCTGCAGCCCAGCTCAGGCGTCGACGGCAGCGCGAATCGGGCCAGAAGGAGGCCGGAAGCATCCCAGACGGCTTCTGGGCACCGTTCGAGGTCGGAGGAGGTTGGGGTTGCCGGTTTCTGGGCAGCCACCTCACCTGCAACTGCAGGTTCTGTGCAGCGCCGGAAAACCCGTCGCCGGCGACTCCACTCGACCGCAGACCCCTCCGCACGACCCCTGGCCTCCCTCCGGCAAGCCGCGCCACGCCGTCGTGGCCTGAGTTGGGCTGCAGCGTCGTCGTCCGCACTTTAGCGAAAGTGCGGACGTCCTCTTTGGAACGCGTCCGTGTATATATATATATATATATATATAAGCAAAATGATAGTGTGGCATCCCCAACCAATCATGCTTGCAGTAAAAATAACATTAGTAGACGAGTCATCATTTCGTTTTTACACTGAGATAACTATTTAATAATAAACCTTAACTATACTTCTCCAACTTATTGTTGAGTCACAAATTACTTATGCATTTGTGCCCCAAAACTATATAAATTGATTTGTGTTCCATGCAATTGCACCCTCTTTAATCAATTTCCTTTTATTTATAGGAAACCATGCATTGAGAAGAAAATGATCAAATGAGCCTTGAAATGCAGAGATTTGAAGCTAGGAGAAGAAGACACAGAAATTGGAAGAAAATTGCAAATCGACTTTTCCGGTGAGCCGCCGCTCATGGAGGACCCTTTGTCCAGCTGAGGATGACCATGGTGGTGAGAATTTTATACCGTCCATGTGAAATTCAAATCCTTCTCCACACATTGTTTTTTATTGGAGCCTCGCATGTATTTTGGGACCAATTTGGGACCATGGTGTAAGAGCATCTCTTCCATCTTTTGTCTCCTAACATAGCTGATTTTGAAGACCCAAGATACCTTATCTTCATTATCTCTTCAACCACTCATCTATTCTCTCTGTTGTAAAACATAAAAAATTTTTAGAGAGAGAGAGTTTGGACACAGAGAATCAAATTGTCTTCATTCATCTCACCATGAGGGGGTTTATATAGGAGTACATGATGTATACAAATAGGCAATGTTTAA
>BDJD01011319.1:0-28148 GCA_002564525.1 Rosa multiflora
AAAATCTTCCCTGCCAAAGTTCATTGTTAAGGATGAGGGTGTACTAAGATTTATTTTTGGGTTTTTTGTAAGGTTCAAAGACGTGAAGAACCATCCACCATGATTTGAATTGATTTGTTTGGATTTCAACAATCGTCTGGGTTATGCTTTTATAGTGTTTATTGGAGATATTGTTCTTGTCATATTAGTCAGGCCATATTTGTATTGTGTAAGGTTACTCATATAGAGAAAGAATGAGGAGGAGGAGGAGGAGGAGGACTGGAGAGAGAAGTCTTCTCTCAGACGTGAAGGAAGTGAAGAATGGGGGACAGAAAAAAAGAAAATTGACATTGTTGTCGAATGTGAGCCATTAGATTTACAATAGCCACATGTCAAAATCTCATAGAAAGCTTAGGCAGGTTAGGAGGGGAATAGATTAGGAGAGGATCCTCTCCCACTAATAAGATATTACATTTACTCAAGAAATTACAGAAACAATGCAACCAGTAGGCTTTAATATTCAAAACCTTTCATCAGTGCCTGCCTGGGATTCAGCTCAGACACCACATGAGACTGACCACGTGTCATTTGGTACATGTGCATGAACAATAGTTGCTGCTAATTAATCTATTTATTAGTTCTGGAATCATCCAAAACCTGGAATTTGAAATGACCAAAATAGAAAAGCTTTGGTTTTGTAATTTACCGGCGACTCAATTTCTGGTTTTTCAGAACCTTGATTCCCTCATTCAGAAACATCGCTCATAGTATTTTACCGACAACGCGGTCGTTTTAAAAGGACAGAACGTCGTCGTTTTCGGATTCAAGTCTTCGTCGTTATCGCGCGAAACTGACCAATCATATAGTAACGTGCTACTCACTGCGACTGGGGGACTCAAAGTCTCAAACTAGGATTTCACAAAACCACATAAGTAGAGTCCCCAATTTGAAAACCAGATTACAGCTAATTAAGTTTAGGATTTTATGCACCAATTTGACTAATAATCATTGACGGTTTGACGATATTTTCTTCAAGACCACGAAAATGACGTTCACGGAATCACGGTTCAACACCAATTCCATGCATAGGTTCCAAACCAGCTACAGTAGTTGATTATTGCATTTTTTTTTTTAGTGAAAGACATTAATTTTTACATTTAAGATTATATAGTCGATTATTTATGCTGTAATTAACTAATGTATAATTTGACCTCTGTTCAACTTACATCATTTACCTCACTTTTTTTTTTTTTTTGATTAAAACGTCCACGTCGTGTTCATCATGTCCCCAGTATTTGGATTTAAAGCGATATAATGGGAATTGCAAAAAATATATGAAAAGAAAAAGCCATCTAAAAAAAGAACCTCATTTTAATTCAAAGAGGCTCGTTACGTGCACTGCTCTTGCACCATGACAATTCCAACCCAAATGAGCGAAACCAAAAAGGTGTTGCACCTCTATGATTGAAGCTCCATCTCAAAATAGAATCAGAATCAAAATCAAAATTTTCCATCACTAATCAAATTCTACTTTTTTTTTTTGGTCTCAAAATTAAATGTTATTATTGGCCATAATCAATTTTCTTGTTGCTAAAGAAAAGAGTATAGCTGGAAAATTAGATATCTTCTCGTGCATTCATATGATCCCATTTAAACACCACAAATGATTGAAAAATAATAATTTTATAAAAGAAATTAAAATTACAATTCTTCTAGTCCTTACCAAGCAAAATAAGAATTCCAATTAAAATATTTACTTGCCACTCACTCACCAAAAACTGCATTCAAGAACCCACTGCTGCCCACTGCCTTTACAAAAAGGCCATCACATGAAAACCAGCCCCTAGTAAAACCTCCATTGATAACCACCACCACTGTCACTATAAAACCCAACCTCCTCATAAACCCATTTCTCCATTCTCACCAAAAACCCAAATCCCAATTCTCTCTTAAACCCCCAAAGCTTCCATCTTTACACTCAAAGTTCCAATCTTTGATCACAAAGTTTCAATCTTTAGACCTCCATGGACACCAAGATTGGCTCCCTCGACGTTTGCAAGGCCGACAACCACGACGTCGGTTGTTTACCAAGCAGCGCCGCTTGCACCGTCCAAAACTCGGTCCCCTCCACAACGTTCAACTCCGCCGACGCCACCCTCGGCCGCCACCTGGCACGCCGCCTCGTCCAAATCGGCGTCACCGACGTCTTCACCGTCCCCGGCGACTTCAACTTGACCCTTCTCGACCACCTCATCGCCGAGCCCGGGCTCACCAACATTGGCTGCTGCAATGAGCTCAACGCCGGATACGCAGCCGACGGCTACGCGCGGTCGCGTGGCGTCGGGGCGTGTGCGGTGACTTTCACCGTCGGTGGACTGAGTGTGTTGAACGCGATCGCTGGCGCGTACAGTGAGAACTTGCCGGTGATTTGTATTGTTGGAGGGCCCAACTCCAATGATTACGGAACTAACAGGATTCTTCACCATACTATTGGGGTGCCGGACTTTAGCCAAGAGCTCCGGTGCTTTCAGACTGTGACTTGCTTTCAGGTAAGGATCATAATCAAGTTTGATATTTTCTTTTTATGAAGAATTGGTGTTGGGTTTTAATGGATTTGGTTAAATATTCGTTCTTTTTTGAAGTTTGCTAAGTTCGGTATGGGGGATTTAGTGGATGATTTGTTTAAGATTCATAGTGATTTAGATTTCATTCTTGAAGTTTGCTAGTTTTGGTAAAAGATTTGTACTTTGATCTGTGTTTTGGCAACCCAATAATATATGAATTTTGTATTGGGATTTCTTGGATTTAAAGTTTGCTATTTTGGGAATGTGGGTTTTAGTGGGTTTGGCTAAAGATCTGTATTTTGATTTGTGTTTTGGAAACAAATAATTTTTACTGATTTTGGTATGTGGGTGGTTTTTACTAGGCTGTGGTGAATAATCTGGAGGATGCACATGAGTTGATTGATACGGCAATTTCGACTGCGTTGAAAGAAAGCAAGCCTGTGTATATCAGCATAGGCTGCAACTTGGCTGGGATTCCTCATCCTACTTTTAGCCGTGACCCTGTTCCATTTTCATTGTCTCCAAAGTAAATTTTGTGCCTTCTGATCTCATTTGATGAAAGTGTTGGAAAAAGATTATGATTTTGTTAATTTTTTAAAGTGAATTTATGTAACTTTCTACTTGGTTTTACAGATTGAGCAATAAGATGGGATTAGAGGCTGCAGTGGAGGCAGCGGCAGAGTTCTTGAACAAGGCAGTGAAGCCGGTTATGGTGGGCGGGCCCAAACTGCGCGCTGCACATGCCGGTGATGCATTTGTTGAGCTGGCTGATGCTTCTGGTTTTGCTCTGGCTGTTATGCCATCAGCAAAGGGGCAAGTGCCAGAGCACCACCCCCATTTCATAGGAACATACTGGGGTGCTGTGAGCACTGCCTTTTGTGCTGAGATTGTGGAGTCTGCAGATGCATACTTGTTTGCTGGGCCGATTTTCAATGACTACAGCTCCGTTGGGTACTCGCTCCTTCTCAAGAAAGAGAAGGCGATCATTGTGCAGCCCGATCGTGTGACGATAGGAAATGGCCCTGCATTTGGTTGTGTTCTCATGAAGGATTTCCTGTTATGCCTAGCAAAGAAGCTGAAGCATAACAATACTGCTCATGAGAACTACCGCAGGATCTTTGTGCCTGATGGCCACCCTCTAAAGGCTGCACCCAGAGAACCTTTGAGGGTTAATGTTCTGTTCCAGCACATTCAGAAGATGCTGTCAGCTGAAACTGCTGTGATTGCTGAGACAGGGGACTCATGGTTCAACTGCCAGAAGCTGAAATTGCCCCCTGCCTGCGGGTAAGCCTTTGGGAGAATTTGATGATCCTTCATTTTTTTTTTTCTTTCTATTATAATGTTACGATACTAATTGGTAATTGGAAATGTATTTTTCAGGTATGAATTCCAAATGCAATATGGATCAATAGGTTGGTCAGTTGGAGCAACTCTTGGGTATGCTCAGGCTGTACCTGAGAAGCGAGTGCTTTCTTTCATTGGTGATGGGAGCTTCCAGGTATGCAACTTTGATCACATTACTAGTCTTGTGAGTTCTGCAATAGCCAAAGTGATTATAGAGATTGTATGCTGATTGCTGAAATGTGAAATGTAAATTACACTTCTTCTGCAAAGCATCCAATAATATGAAAGTAAAGCATCGTAAAGCATAAGCACTATAACTTTCCACATTCATTTGTTTATGTCTTTTTTGTTGTATCCCTAATAGGTGACTGCTCAAGATGTGTCCACAATGATTCGAAATGGACAGAGGACCATCATTTTCCTGATAAACAATGGCGGATACACCATTGAAGTGGAAATCCATGATGGACCATACAATGTGATCAAGAACTGGAACTACACTGGACTGGTTGATGCCATCCACAATGGGGAGGGCAAGTGCTGGACAACCAAGGTCTGTTTTCTAAATACATCTCTCTGTTTGCCTCAATCCCCTTAATCAAGTGGCTTCATGGATCATAAAACTCATTGTTAACGAACTCATGCAATCTTTCAGGTGCGTTGCGAAGAGGAGCTGATTGAAGCAATTGAGACTGCAAATGGACCCAAGAAGGACAGCTTGTGCTTCATTGAGGTGATTGTTCACAAGGATGATACCAGCAAAGAGTTGCTTGAGTGGGGGTCTAGGGTTTCTGCTGCCAACAGCCGCCCACCTAATCCCCAGTAAAACTCTTCTGTATCACATGAATGCCATAGGAGCGCTATTCGCTCTCACAAATTTAGATTAAGCTAAGCTCTTATCGTGGAGTTTTTCCTAATGTTTTCTCTTTTTACTGAGAACAGTGTCCTGGTTTGTCTGTATACTCCCTTTTGAATATTAATATCTTCGGATTTTTCAATTAATCAATTTCTGTGATCCTAAATGGTTTGTGGAAAACAAGGCGTACCTTGACACGTTTAGGATGACAGATCCTTTTGTGACCACAACGTTGTTTAATATCTCAACTCAACATTTGTCCCCTGTGATGCGCAGCTACTTTGTCCTCGTATGCCTGCACTCCTTGACCTAGATTATTAATCCTAAATCAACTAGTAAGCTGTCTTTGTTCTATTATTACTGTGTCATTTTCAATTTATGCATGGATGGATTGGTCTCAATCCTCAATGGGGTCGGTTAAGGTTGTGGAGCATTCAGTGACTTATGAGAAGGGGATATTGAGGAGCTATTTTTAACTCACGCGCATCTTTTTGGTACTGAAAAATCTAGCATTTGGATTTATAGTTGCACATGTAACATAATATAAGGCATATAGAATCCCATGTGATTTTCTTCTTTCATGTCTGATGATAGACCATGAAATTGGGGGAGTAGGTGGGTCGAGCATCAATTCCCATCAATTCCCATCACTTTTAGAATGTCGAGGAATTAACTCTTTTATAGTAGATAAGTTCTCTATAGTTATAGAATGGTATGAGATCATACTAAATTAATTTTATTCATGGATTGAGCAAGTCTATCTCTGTATTGAGTTATGTATGTAATTCTAGTTCTCTATGATTAGAAAAAAATAAAATCATGTCATGTGGAAATCTCTAATATCGAATATTCGAATGTATAATTATTCTAAATATTAAATACATAATAATAAAATGGCACGTCGCCTACCATTGTACCTATACTGTCCTAACTTAACCACTCATTAGGTGTTGGGTTTTAACCACAAAAGGCCTCGGTACAACACCAACTTATAAGTTGTATTTTCTGTTGTCATTTTTCCAATGTGAGATTTTTTTTCTCCAATATGCTCATACACCTGGAATTAATTGATTCCACACATTAGGAATCGGGTCACAAGTCCCACATTAAAGACTTGACCAATCATATAACAATCCAAGGCCCACATTGGACACTTGGCAATAAACCGATCCGAAACTTCCGATGGTCAATTTAATGAACCCAAACTAGGTCCATGATTGGAGAAGAGATTGGTGAATCAATTAATAAATGAACCCAAATCCGGGTCCATGATGGCGGCGTAATTGAAGAGCAACCCGCTCTGATACCATGTTAAACAGTGACAATCGTGACCCGTGGCCCACCATTGTACCAATACTGTTCCAACTTAACTATCCATTAGGTGTTGAGTTTTAATCACAAAAGGCCTCGGTATAATTGGATAAAAGTCACCCACTTATAAATTATATTTTCAAATGTTACTTTTCCAATGTGGGGATTTTTCCTCTCCAACAAATTACGGAGGTGTTTAGGATTATTATTTGGATTAAGTCTCAGAGAAACAATCTCAAATAAGCCCTACATATTTTTTTTCAGATTTATTATGTACTCATTTGTAAGGAGTAAGGAGCAAATAAGCCAAATATTTTCTTTTCAGTCCATCGAATTGATATACCTAAAAAATCAGACAGTTCATGGTTGAAACTTGAGAGACGAAACCGTTTTGGAGGAGAAACCAGTTAGACAGACAGAGACCCGAACTTGTGAGAGAAACCAGTTGGACCATCAAAAATCATCTAGTTCATATTTACATGCAACAAAATTTCAGTCGGACACTCTGGCTTGTACACAACAGGATCCATTGCACAACTATGGATCATTGCTAGAATTGCTTGGTGCAGTTACCAGCCGACCATTTTCAAGCAGGGTGCTTGGGAAGGAGGCTCGACATCTGCCAATGTGCAATTTCAATTTGGGAATGGTGGGGTGAGCACTTCTACATCGATTACATCGTAACTCCATAGACATCAGGCTTTCATCATCATTCAGTATTGCCTTTCCGTCACTACTGACTTCCTCTAGCACATCCACAGAGTCTCGAAAGAAAGCAGTATTAAAGGAATTCCAATGTTTCTTGTTCTTCAAATGTGCTGAATTAAAATCCTGGCTGATTACATGTAGGTGCAGCTGTCGCATTGATGGTTCCTGAAACAGAAGACATCGCAAATGCTTATTAGGCAGGTCTCCATTTTCATCCCCAAATTATGCTATGGAGTTATGTTCAGGGACAGATATACCATTGTCAAGAGTACTGAACAGGAGAAGACACATTTCTGAAGACTCGTATCTATCATCTAAACTTAATCAGATATCAAAGATTAATTTACTTTAGTAACCCGACCAATTCTTTCAAGAGTTAATGTTAGAGAAAACACATCTAACAAAGTCACCAAGCAAAAGTGAGCATGTGTACCGAGTGATATCCAAGACGAAAGACCAATGTTGAATCATCATGTAAGAACTTTTCAGCCCACTTCAAACCAACCGCATGCATTGTCCTTAGCAACTGAATGTGTTCTTTGCATACATCTGCCAAGCGATCAAGACCAGGATGTCGCGCTACCACCAGGAGATGCATTTGTGCCTGCAGAATTCCAAAATTTTGTCAACCAGCTAAAACATAGAAGTGGATGATAACTATAATAGGTGTGACTTACCTTTGGATAAAGATCATTTAGTACAACGACATCATCTGATATCTCTAGTACTACATCCCTCTGCTTCTCTGGATGCATGGCAATGTTGTAGATAGCCTGGGCCCATGTTCCCCAGGATTTATTCTTGCTTCCATCAGAGTGGAGGTTTGATTTACTAGCATTAGAATCAGAGACGTTTTCAGCTTCAGCTTGATCTCCTTTACTCCGTTTGTTCCTTTCAGATTCATGAAGATCCTCTCTCTTGATCTTTTGATAGGTATTTGTAGAGTGATTTGTAGGCCCACTCTCAGGGTGATCTTTTGACTCTGGCAGCTTCAACCGAAGGTTTCCAAAGCTTCCCTTAAATACCTTCTTTTGGGTCCTCACTATTGATGCAAAACCTTCAAAAAGTGAAGTATAAGTGTCATGGAGAATTTTGCAGCCTTTGCTATAGTCATTGTCAAGATAATTTGGTCTCTGTGGGTTCATATTGGGTCCAAGAACATGTATGACATGGGTTACCCCTTCCCTACAAAACAAAGGAGAAGTTGAAGGGAGAGGAACAACCACAGCATTCCCAGGATACAGAGATTTGGCTTGTTCTTTGGTTGCAACCTCTAAAGCTGGACCTCCAGCATTGAAGATTGCAGCATTGACACCACCACCTCCTGGTTTAAGTCGCCTGCACCATTATGTTTTTTGTTTGATCAACTTTTCATATAAGAAATATGTAATCACAATATTCATTCATAAAGATAATAAAGGTGAAGAGACTATATCCACCTTTACAATGCAACTGACTCAACTTAGTAGGCAACAGATGCTAACCTTTCTTCCTTAGTCAGCAGAATTATTGATTATATATCATTCACACCATATTTCATTGAAAGGATACAATGCTAATAACCTCCAGTTTTATCAAATTAATCTCCTCTATTAGCACCAGAATGAAATATTTGCATGGATATGAAATTTAAAAGCTTACCAGTTAGCAGCATTAGCTATCACATTGCAGCAAAGACCTCCTTCTGAATGAAGCTTAGTGATATCTCCCACAAATGTGAAGAACCTCTTGGAGTCAATGTTTTTCTGTGAAGCTTTAGCCCTCACCAAGGACAAAATCTTCGATTTATGAGTCAAGTCCACTAAAACAAGTCTTGCATTTCCAAGTTTATTTACAAATTCTGCAACTTTCTCTACAATAATGTCAGATGCCTTCTCAAGGTCAAACTGAAAATCTGCTGTGGAAATAGATGGAAATGCCAGGGTGGGAGCATTGTCAAGAGAGAAGTCAGTGCCAGCAGAACCTACGACAGGCTGCTCACCTTTCTTGGACTCCATACTACCACTTTCAGTAAACAAACCTGTTCCTTTCACACTGGTATCCTTTCCCCCAGTAATTTGAGAAGCATTAGAATCCTGAACCTTGTTCGAAGTCGATTCAGTATTAGTCGGAGCATCTGTTTTCTTTAGGAATTTCATTATACCAAGTTGAACTTTTGCACCCGGGCTCTTCTGGCCAAAAGTACCATGGGGAAGTGTATCCAACGGACTGAGTCCACTATATGTACGAATGGCAGATTCAACATCACTCTCATTCTGGCAAAAAGTGATCCTATCAAACCCTTCGCTCAGATTCGGCAATTCTTTCTTCTGCAGCATTCTATTCACAACAGCCGCAGCTTTTCCACCTTGCAAGTTCCCCTCATGGCCAGTTCGCTTCACCGACCGTGAGATACAAAGCTTCGAAGGAAGATCAAGCACCACAGCATGAACATCCACCTGAGGACCACCCAGCTTCACAAACTCATCTCTTTGCTCTTTCTCCAGATTGCATCTATCTATAAACACACTCTTTCCTTCCCGCAATGCACTCCTCGCACTCTCTATACACTGAGCTTTCGTTCCGGCTTTCCCATTTTTGATAGTATCCTAACAAATACAAGAAATCCAAAACAACCCAAATGAAAACACAGCATTGTCTACTCATGCATACTACAATAACTCCTTAAATTATAGGTTCCAAACTCACTGAGGCATTTCATCGAACATATGGTGTGCGATATAAGGCAATGATAAATGTACCTGGCAGACCCGGACCCAGGGACGAACGGAGGAGCCCATGACTTGTTCGCAGAATGTGGACTTGCCGCTACCGGGTGCACCCATCAATACTACGATTATGGGCTTTCCTTGCTTTTCTTCTTGGCCTGTAAAATTGGGGAAAATGTGGAAAGGGTCTTAGGGTTTATATGATCAAACAAAAGGTGACGACGACCTTGAAAGAGTTAAGCGCAGAGTGGTGAAAAAGGGCGTACCCTTGGTTGGTTCATCAACGTCCATGTCCATAATTTCCAACCCTCAAAACCCGTCACTTCCGATTTCAAGTTTCAAATTGAGGGCTTAAACTGAACCTTTCCTTCTCCCACCTATTGCCCGTGCTTGGCTACCCGAAGGTTGACCCGCCCCGAATTGGTTGAAACGACCTCTACGCGCCTGACATGTGGATGCCACGTGCTGAATATCGTTACAAATTCTTAACGACACATAAAATTCATGTTACATTTTTGCATATAGATATGAGAATGGTGTAATTCTCAATCTACACAGATTATGACATGTTATATTCTTCACTCGTAAGAAGTTTTTGGGTAGTTTCAATAAAAAAAATTTGTCACAGGCACGGGTTGAAATTACATGCACGTAGTAATTTAAAACCATACAATATTAAAATTTTTTTTTTTTCCAGTAATTATTATTACGAAGCTAAACATTTTTCTCATAATTGTCATTTTTTCAAATATTTATGTTCCTTTCGATGTTCTCTTTCTGTTTTTTTTCTTTTCTTCTTTTTTAAGGCTTAAATAGGTATGGATGAAAAGTGGAGTAGAGTCCCACCAAACTACGCTCAATGCTACTAAAATTCCTAATACATCAGCAATTTGATTTCTCCCGGAATATGTTAAATGAGAGGAAATTCATTTGATAAATACGATAGAAGCAATTGCGTCACTCAATACAAAATGCCCATAAAACTAAACACCAATTAAAATTCCAAAGGATTTGAAAGCAAATGACTTGTATAAATCAACTCTTTCCCTATGGTCTAGCTAGTTTCCTTTTGCAATTTGAACCAAATTAAATTCTAATATTTTGTACTATAGTTTATTTCCGATTAAAAATTTAAGAGACATATCAGTAAACTGTAGCTTGTTGATTTTTAAAATCATAAAAGCTATGTAATCGAATATTGAACGACCTCATATAAAATCATAAAAACTGTAGTTTATTTCTGATTCTAGCTTCTGGCCACTAGCTAGCTTGGTTTTGATGTTCTTTGTACCAACATTGAACGACCTCTTCAGTCTTTTTGACTTGCAATTACTCTTGATATCTACACCAGTCCCAGCCGATAATCAATAGAACGACTTGTATATGTTTAAATACCAAGTCATTGGTTGTTCTATTGCCTGGAGGCTGCCCCGTCTAATACATAATAGATGGGAAAGACTTGCAAGTCAAGCCAGCCAAGCTCAAATCTCATGGACGTTTCTCCCACGAAAAGCCTGGCTTTGGGAGTAATAATAAAGCACATTGCGATATGGGGAAGACTTTAGAATCAAGCCAACCACGAATCTCATGAAAGTTTTTTCCACAATTTCCATTCCAGCTCACCTCAGTTTTCCACAAATCTCATACACATACAGGACCTACCACCATCTCATTTAACAAAATTTCCACATAACTTGCCAAAAAAGAAAAAACAAAAACAAAATTTTCACGTGGATAAGATAATGTAAAGCAACCAGAATTGGGCAGACCAATAACTTTCATACGCAATTCAGATTCAATCAAAGCACCTGTTCATGACGTCCATGATGTTACAAAAGGATTCGCCTTCAATAATATCTCGCTATCTATTCCTTTCTTTGGTACTAAAATCAACGTTCACACTTTAATCCAATTTCCTGGCAAGAGGAACTGGGGAAAAAAAAACTGAAATTACAATTCTGCAATAAATATAAAAGGGAACACAATCATGAAATGAATAAAGCCTTGCCACTCTAGGAATGCAACCGTTGTTAACGGCCTAGCCTAATCTGTTCCTTAATGCTTTGGTCTCACACAAAAAGAGTTTCAATGACAATTCCTTTGTTCTCATGCCATTTCTTAATACTCATTTACTATGTTTCACTCAGTGTCCTTATACTGGTGGTCTCTGGCCAATGTTCCAGCAATCAGCAGCAATCTTTGTTGCTCCAACTGAAGAACAGCCTGAATTTTGAGCCTGCATTATCCACAAAGCTGGTGAAGTGGAACAATGTCTCTGATTATTGTTCCTGGGAAGGTGTCTCCTGCAAAGGAGGTTGTGTTACCCATCTCGACTTGAGCAGGGAATCGATTTCAGGTGGACTTGATAATTCAAGTGCTCTTTTCGGTCTGCAGTACATCGAACACCTGAATTTGGCCTATAATAACTTCAATTATACTCCGATTCCACCCAAGTTCAACAAGCTCGCCAGTTTGAGTTATTTGGATCTGTCAAATGCTGGCTTTGCAGGGCAGATTCCGATTGAGATTTCGCACTTGACAAGGTTGGTGATTCTTGATTTATCTACCTTTTACTTTCCCGGAACTCCTGTACTGCAACTTGAGCATCCAGATTTGAATCTGCTTATTGGAAACCTTACGGAGATAATCGAACTTCATCTTGATGGTGTCAACATATCAGCACAGGGAGCTCAGTGGGGTCAAGCAATATCGTCTTCACTGCCAAAGCTGAGGGTGTTGAGCTTGTCCAGTTGTAATCTTTTAGGCCCTATTGATTCTTCCTTACTGAAGCTCAACTCACTCTCAATCATTCGCCTGGAGAGTAATGACTTGTCTACTCCAGTTCCAGAGTTCTTGTCAAATTTCACAAATTTGACTTCCTTACGCCTCATGAATTCAGGGTTAAATGGTACATTCCCAAAGGAGATCTTCCAGGTACCTACACTGCAGATTATCGACTTGATAGGCAATGAAGAGCTACAAGGTTCGCTGCCAGACTTTCCAAAGAATGGAGCTCTTCAGTCCCTGTTCCTAGCCAGGACATCTTTTTCAGGGTTATTGCCGGAATCTGTTGGAAACCTCAAGATGTTGTCCAAAGTTGATATTTCGTATTGCAATTTCACGGGACCAATCCCAAAGTCAATGGAAAGCCTTACGGAACTGGTTTATGTGGACATGTCAGTGAACAGGTTTAATGGTTCAGTTCCACTGTTGGGTATGGCCAAGAATCTGACCAACATAAATCTTTCGTACAATGAGCTAACAGGTCAGATTAACTCTACTCGCTGGGAAAACCTGATGAATCTGGTGAATCTGGACTTGCGTTTCAATCAACTGAATGGAAGTATTCCACTGTCCCTGTTTTCCCTTCCCTTGTTGCAGAAACTACTACTCTCCAACAATCAATTCTCTGGTAAGTTGCATGAATTTGCCAATATCTCTTCACTGGACAGCGTTGATTTGAGTAGCAACAATTTGGAAGGAACGGTACCCAAGTCTATCTTTAATCTCCGAGGGCTTAAAATTCTCTCACTTTCTTCCAACAACTTCAGTGGCTCATTCCCTCTTGACAGTATTCAACAGCTCAAAAATCTCTCCAGTCTTGATCTTTCATACAATAGTTTGTCGATTAGTTATTATAGTACAAATTCCTCACAGTCCTCCTTTCCTAATATTACCACATTAAGCTTGGCTTCTGGGCAGTTGAGAAAATTCCCTGACTTCTTGAGAAATCAATCCAAATTGACCTCTTTGGACCTTTCACAGAACCAGATTCATGGAAAGGTACCCAACTGGATTTGGAGGCTCAGTAATCTTCGTCGACTAAATCTATCTTGCAACTCCCTGGTAACTCTAGAAGGTCCTTTTCTCAATCTGACTTCTACTTTGTATATGCTTGACCTTCATTCTAACCAGCTTCAGGGACAAGTCCCAATTTTTCCACCATTTGCCACTTATCTGGATTACTCAAGAAATAATTTCACCTCTAGCATACCGCCTGACATTGGGGATTTCCTTAATTACACTGTCTTCTTGTCTCTTTCAAGCAACAAAGTTCAAGGGAGCATTCCAGGATCAATATGCAATGCGTCATATCTTCAGGTTCTTGATCTGTCCAATAATTCTTTAAGGGGCATCATTCCCCCATGCTTGACTGCAACAGGCGGAACTCTTGTGGTACTCAATTTAAAGAGAAATAAACTTGCTGGCAGAATTCCTGATAGATTTTCTGGCCATTGTACTTTGAAAACTCTAGACTTCAGTGGAAATCTTCTAGAAGGTCAGTTTCCAAAATCTCTAGCCAATTGCAGAGTGTTGGAAGTTTTGAACCTTGGAAACAATGAGATAAGGGATACATTTCCGTGCTTGTTGAAGAACATATCCACCTTGCGTGTCCTTGTTTTGCGATCAAACCAATTTTTTGGACGCTTTGGATGTTCCAACACCACTGGTACCTGGCCAATGCTTCAAATTGTTGACATAGCACGCAACAACTTTAGTGGTGAAATACCGGGAAAAAGCTTGACGACATGGCAGGCAGTGATGGGCAATGAAGATGCCCAATCATCAATCGATCATCTACAATTTCCTGTCTTTAGATTCAGTGACGGGCTAAATTATCAGGATGCTATAACAGTTACCACCAAAGGACTAGAGTTGGAATTTGTCAAGATTTTAACCGTCTTCACCTCTATTGACATCTCGTGCAACAATTTCAATGGATCAATACCGGCACAAGTGGGACAACTGAAAGCACTCTATGGCCTCAACATGTCCAATAATGCTCTCACAGGCACTATCCCATCATCAATGGGTAACCTAACACAACTTGAGTCCTTGGACTTTTCGAGCAACAGCCTGAGCGGGCCAATTCCACCACAGCTTACACAGCTCACTTTCCTGTCATTCTTGAATCTCTCAGATAACCAACTGGTTGGGATGATACCGATTGGTGATCAGTTTTATACATTTTCTCCAGAATCCTTTGAAGATAATGAAGGATTATGTGGGGCACCTTTGCCATTAACATGCAGCAAAACCAGCAACTCACCAGATGCACCATCCAAGGACGAAAACAAAGATTGGGGAATTAAATGGGAAATTATCAGTGTTGAAATTGGATTTACATGTGGGTTTGGAATTGCCATCGCATCACTTTTCTTTTGCAAGAGATGGAGGATATCGTATTACAGAGTTATGCAGAATATCCTACTGAAGATATTCCCTCAGCTGGAAGAAAGATTTGGAGATCACAGAAGGCATGTTTACATAAATCCAAGTTGGAGGCGTTGAAATGATTATGAAGATCAATCCATGTTATGCACCTGACTCCCTAGTTGGCTTCTATTAGCACATGGAAATAAGAAATGTGATTATTTTATGCTTTGTCTCTCTTTGATGTGTTTTTACTGTATTTTGGGATGGTCTTTTTTGGGCTTAATCTTTGCTTTCTTCTGAACTGTCATGCACAAATTAGTACTATTTTCAGCACCTACTTTCCTCGAAAGTTTTGCCCATACAAACCTGTCTCCCAGGGGATACTCGAAAGTTTTGTTGTAGTTCAAATGTGCAAGATTTCGAATCAATAGCATCATCCTTGGTGCATTTCAACTCAACAAGGTTCTTTCTTATTCTTGAGATATGTGTTTTTGCTAGAACATTTTAATTTTGTTATGCCTTCATTTTGAGTCAATATCTAGTAGCGGTTCATATAGCTAACTTGTTGCATTCAGTTTTCTTAATTTCTTTTGAAGTTTTATTGGATGGGTTAAGAACTGAAGATGTTATGAAGAGTTGAAGACTTTCATAAGAGGCTGTATTTGCTACTCACTTAAAAACCCAATGTAACATCCATATGAAGTCTTCAGCTGTAACCAAGTCTGTAACAGAGCAATCCTACTATTTCAATAGGTGCTTATGCGTACAACGATTAGTGCTCAAATCAATTCAGAACTCACTGAGGCACTTTATCAAACGCATGGTGTGCATCACAAGACACTACCAGGATGAACAGAGGAGCCCATCTGCCCATGACTTGTTCACAGAAAGTGGACTTGCCACTACCAGGTGCACCCGTCATGAGTACGATGATGGGATTTCCTTGCATTTCTTCTTTGCCTGTTATCATACATTTATGTAATGTTTACCAAATGCTTGAACTCATTTCCTCTATGACTCCCAGTCTCCCAGTTGCTAGAATTCCACATCCAGACCAGTTATCAATTGGGAATGAGTGAGGGATTGAGAAAATCCTCAGTCTCATTACGATTGTAGAAACTCCATCCCCACTAAAGGATAGCAACCCAAGCCTCAGATATCTCCCAAAGCCTTGAAACCCCGAATCAAACTCTCCCAAAATTCTACATTTCCATCTTCAAACAAAAACACAAAACCCTCTGAGAAAATCAGATGGTTAGTCAAATCAAGATCTCCGAGGGAAAAGACCTTCGAGGTCGAGGAAGCTGTTGCAGGATATGGGAGGAATGCGAGAGTTTTATTAACGTCAAGGAAGAATTCGAAGGGGAGGTTCCTATGGAGAAAAGAATGGTGCGTACGTATTTGTGGTGAAGATATACATAATCTTGTTTATGAAGAACATGATCGTTATTGGGAAGAGTGTTCTGACAGAATGGCTAAGCACTCGGTATTATTTGTCGAATTAGGAAAGCTATCAAATTTACACCAGATCTCAAGCCTATAGAAATCTTAGTTTGGCTAGTTGATATCAGCTACCAGAAATATTCTATTTAACATTTAATATAGACTTTTGTTCAACATGTAATTTAGGTACAATGTTAAACTCCTACTGTTGTTGTTAGTTTTATGCAGCAGGTCTTCAGTTCTTGATCAGGTACATCACCCAGTTGTCTCTCAATATATACTCGATGATCTTTCTTTATCTTTGTCTCTCAAGTCTATACTCAATTATCTATTTTTCGTAGTTCTTTACTTCTTCATCCGGTACATTGCCCGCCACACGAATGCAAGTATAACCACCAAACTGATGGTTTTATCACAAACACTGAACTTACTGTAGCAGAAGCTATAATTCATATTTCTCAATTTCCCAGTGACTTTTGGGAAGATATGAATGGATCTAGGCATTTTATTTGATGGATCCCTCTCCTTCTAATGTTTATGAATTATATTTTGATGGCTCAGCTTTCAAGTCATCAATTTTCAGATCAAAATTCAGTTTTCATGTAAATCACTTCATTTTGAGTTGCAATGATGCAATACTGCTCGTATGTCTGATGCAGACAGAGTACATGTGAGTCAGTCTCCAAGAGGATTCTGATTCTTAAATGCAATAGTTGGACAAGTCAAGACTAAAAGATGGTAAAGGACAAACATTGAAACATATATTAACCACGGCAGACGGGTTACAATATAGTTTTGATTTGAGATATTCGCACCCTTGTATAATTAATGGTAACCCCCAGAGCACGGACATGTGAGTGCGCATTATCTGCTTATTAATCTGAGATTGTCACCAAAATTAAACTAGTAAGTCTTCCATCGAACAGCCTTACTAATAGACAAATGGTGAAGACTTCCAAGTCAAGCCAACCACAAATCTCGAATCATCATTTCTTTGATACTCAAATCAATATTTCCCACTTTGATAACTACATATTCTTAAAAAAGAAAAACTGGACATATGAACACAAGCATGAAATTATATAAATCTAATTTCCTGCAGGAGGAACCAGGAAAGTTAAATTTAAAACAGATAAAAAGATGATGAAACTGAAATTACGGTCACTATTGTTAATGTCCTAGCCTTCTAGCCTATTCTGTTCTTTACTGTATAGATCTCACATACCAGGATTCAATGACAATTCCCTTGTTCTCATTCTTGATAATCATTTGCAATGTTTCACTCAGTTTCCAAATACTTATGGTCTCTGGGCAATGTCCCAGCGATCAGCAAACCTTGTTGCTCCAGTTGAAAAGCAGCCTTCAGCATGAACCTGCATCATCCAAAAAACTTGTGAAGTAGAATAATCGCTCAGATTACTGTTCTTGGGAAGGTGTGTCCTGCAAAAAGGGATGTGTTACCTATCTCGACTTGAGCTTCGAATCAATTTCGGGTGAACTTGATGGTTCAAGTGCTCTTTTCAGTCTTGAGCACATCGAGAACCTGAATTTGGCTTATAATGACTTCAATTATGGTCGCATTCCATCCGAGTTCAACCAGTTAGCAAGTTTGAGTTACTTGAATTTGTCAAATGCTGGGTTTGCGGGGCAGATTCCGATTGAGATTTCGCACTTGTCAAGGTTGGTGATTCTTGATTTGTCTACCATGTCCTTTCCCGGAGCTCCTTCACTGCAACTTAAGCATCCAGATTTGAATTTGCTTATTGAAAACCTTTCGGAGATAATCGAACTTCATCTTGATGGTGTGAACATATCAGCACAGGGAGCTCAGTGGGGTCAAGCAATATCATCTTCACTGCAAAACCTGAGGGTGTTGAGCTTGTCCAGTTGCAATCTTTCAGGGCCATTTGATTCTTCCTTACTGAAGCTTCAATCACTCTCAGAAATTCGCATAGAGAGTAACAATTTGTCTACTCCAGTTCCAGAGTTCTTGTCGAATTTCACAAATTTGACTTCCTTACGCCTCATGAATTCAGGGTTAAATGGCACATTCCCAAAGGAGATCTTTCAGGTACCTAAACTGCAGATTATCGACTTAATTGGCAATCAAAAGCTACATGGATCGTTGCCAGACTTTCCGAAGAATGGAGCTCTTCGGTCCCTGTTCCTAGCCAGGACAGCTTTTTCAGGGTTATTGCCGGAATCTATTGGAAACCTCAAGATGTTGTCCAAAGTAGATCTTTCAAATTGCAGCTTCACGGGAACAATCCCAAAGTCAATGGAAAGCCTTACGGAATTGGTTTATGTGGACATGTCAGCGAACAAGCTTAATGGTTCAGTTCCGTTGTTGAGTATGGCCAAGAATCTGACCAACATAAATCTTTCTCACAATGAGCTAGAAGGTCTGATTAACTCTACTCACTGGCAAAATCTTACAAATCTGGTCAATCTCAACTTGGCTAACAATAAACTGGATGGCAGTATTCCATTGTCTCTATTTTATCTTCCCTCGCTGAAGCAACTACTGCTCTCCAACAATCAGTTCTCTGGTCAGTTGCTTGAATTTGCCAATATCTCTTCTAACCCTCTTGACACACTTGATTTCAGTAGAAACAACTTGGAAGGGCCAGTACCCAGGTCTATATTCAATCTCCAACGGCTTAAAATTCTTTCACTTTCTTCAAACAACTTCAGTGGTTCCCTCCCACTCAACAGTGTCCAACAGCTCAAAAATCTTTCGAGTCTTGATCTTTCATATAATAGTTTGTTGATTAGTTATAATAGTACCAATTCCAGGCATTCTTCCTTTCCTCAGCTTACCACATGGAAGTTGGCTTCTGCAAACTTGAGAGCATTCCCTGATTTCTTGAGAAGTCAATCCAGATTAAGCACTTTAGATCTTTCACAAAACCAGATTCAGGGAGAGATACCCAACTGGATTTGGAGGCTCAGTCTCAATCACCTAAATCTTTCTTTGAATTCCCTAGTAACTCTAGAGGGTCCTTTCTCCAATCCTGCCTCTAAGTTGACTGTGCTTGACCTTCATTCAAACCAGCTTCAGGGACAAGTCCCAATTTTTTCACTATTTGCCGCTTATCTGGATTACTCAAGAAATAATTTCACCTCTAGCATACCGGCTGGCGTTGGTGATTTCCTTAATTTCACTGTTTTCTTGTCTCTTTCAAGCAACAAAATTGAGGGGAGCATTCCAGGATCAATATGCAATGCGCCATATCTTCAGGTTCTTGATCTGTCCAATAATTCTTTGAGTGGCAATATTCCCCAGTGCTTGACTGCAATAAGTGGAAATCTTGTAGTACTTAATTTAAGGAGAAACCAACTTGCTGGGACTCTTCCTGACAGATTTCCTAGCCATTGTAGTCTAAAAACTCTAGACTTCAATGGAAATCGTCTAGAAGGTCTGTTTCCAAAATCTCTAGCCAATTGCACAGTGTTAGAAGTTCTGAACCTTGGAAACAATCAGATAACAGATACATTTCCATGCTTGTTGAAGAGCATCTCCACCTTGCGTGTCCTTGTTTTGCGATCAAACAGATTTTATAGACACATTGGATGTCCCAACACCACTGGTACCTGGCCAATGCTTCAGATTGTTGACGTAGCACACAACAACTTTAGTGGTGAAATACCGGGAAGACTAACTACATGGAAGGCAATGATGGGCACCCAATCATCGATCAATCATCTGCAATTTCCTGTCTATCAATTCAGTGATGAGCTAAATTATCAGGATGCTATAACAGTTACCACCAAAGGACTAGAGATGGAGTTGGTCAAGACACTAAGTGTTTTCACCTCTATTGACATCTCGTGCAACAATTTCAATGGATCAATACCAGCACAAGTGGGACAATTGAAGGCACTGTATGGCCTCAACTTGTCCAACAATGCTCTCACAGGCCCTATCCCACCATCATTGAGTAACCTGACACAACTCGAGTCCTTGGACCTTTCAAAGAACAGCCTGAGCGGGCCAATTCCACCAAAGCTCACAGCGCTTACTTTCCTTTCATTCTTGAATCTCTCAGATAATCTATTGGTGGGGAGGATACCAACTGGTAATCAGTTTTCAACATTTTCTCCATCTTCATTCGAAGATAATAAAGGATTATGTGGGGTACCTTTGGCTGTAAGCTGCGGCAATACCAGCTACTCACCAGATGCAACTTCAATGGTTGAAAACAAAGGTGGCGTTTTTTTTTTTTTCGATACGGAAAACAGAGAAAGTGTTGAAATTGGATTTATATGTGGGTTTGGAATTGCCATTGCATCACTTTTCTTTTGCAAGAGATGGAGGATATGGTATTACAAAAGTATGCAGAGCATCCTCTTCAAGATATTTCCTCAGCTGGAAGAAAGATTTGGGGATCACACAAGGCATGTTTACGTTAATCCAAGCTGGAGGCGTTGAAATGATTATGAAGAGCAATCCATGTTATGCACCTGAGTGACCTGACTCCCTTGTTGGCTTCTATGTGCTAATAGAATATTTAAAAAAAAAAAAAAATTTATGTGCTAATAGAATAAGAAATGTGATTATTTTATGCTTTGTTTCTGTTTGATGTGTTTTTACTGTATTTTGGGATGGTCTTTTTTGGGCTTATTCTTTGCTTTCCTCTGAATTGTCACGCACAAATTAGTACCATCCTTAGCACTTGCTTTCCTCGAAAGTTTTACCCATATAAACTTGTCTCCCTGGGGATACTCGAAAGTTTTCTTGTAATTCGAATGTGCAATACTTTGAATCAACAGCATCATCCTTGGTGCATTTCAACTCAACAGTGTTCTTTCTTATTTATTCTTGAGAATTGTGTTTCTGCTATCACATTTTAATTTCGTTATTCCTTCATTTCGAGATAATATTTTATAGTGGGTCATATAATTAACTTGTTCCATTCATTTTTGTTGATTTCTTTTGAAATTTTATTGGATGGGTTTAGAACTGAAAATGTCATGAAGACTTCCATTAGAGGCTGTATTTGCCACTCACTTAAAGCCCCATTGTAAGGCTTCGCCTGCAACTGTATAAGTCTGTTACAAGGCAATCCTACTCTTTCAATAAGTGCCACACTACCACTCTGTAAGTCTTCGCCTGGACTCCATACTACCACTTTTAGTAAACAAACCTGTTCCTTTATAACTGGTATCCTTTCCCCCAGTAATTTGAAAAAGCATTGGAGTCCTGAACCTTGTTCAAAGTCGATTCAGTATTAGCCGGAGCAACTGTTTTCTTTTAAGAACTTCATTATACCAGGTTGAACTTTTGCACTCGGGTTCTTCTGACCAAAAGTGCCATAGGGAAGTGTATCCACCGGACCGAGTCCACTATATGTACCAATGACAGATTCAACATCGCTCTCAATCTGGCAAAAGTGATCCTACCAAACCCTTCGCTCAGATTCGGCAATTCTTTCTTCTGCAGCATTCTATTCACAACAGCCGCAGCTTTTCCGCCTTGCAAGTTTCCCTCATGTCCCGTTCGCTTAACCGACCGCGATATACAAAGCTTAGCAGGAAGATCAAGCACCACAGCATGAACATCCACCTGAGGACCACCCAGCTTCACAAACTCATCTCTTTGCTCTTTCTCTAGATTGCATCCATCTATAAACACACTCTTTCCTTCCCTCAATGCACTCCTCGCACTCTCTATACACTGAGCTTTCGTTCCGGCTTTACCATTCTTGATAGTATCCTAACAAAGACAAGAAATCCAAAAGAACCCAAATGAAAACACAGCATTGTCTAGTCACTCCTGAAATTATAGGTTCAAACTCAGTGAGGCATTTCATCGAACACATCGTGTGAGATATAAATCAATGATAAATGTACCTGGCGGATCCGGACCCAGGGACGAACAGAGGAGCCCATGACTTGGTCGCAGAATGTGGACTTGCCACTACCGGGTGCACCCATCAATACTACGATTATGGGCTTTCCTTGCTTTTCTTCTTCGCCTGTAAATTTGGGAAAATGTGGAAAGGGTTTTAGGGTTTATATGATCAAAACAAAAAATAACCTGAAAGAGTTAAGCGCAGAGTGGTGAAAAAGGACGTACCTTTGGTTGGTTCATCAACATCCATGTCCATAATTTCAAACCCTCAAAACCTCTGCCACTTCCAATTTTAATTTTCAAATTGAGGGGTTAAACTGAACCTTTCCTTTCTCCCACCTATTGGCGGTGCTTGGCTACCCGGAGCTTGACCCGCCCCGAATTGGTTGAAAAGACCTCTATGCGTGTGACACGTGGATGCCACATTTTTTTTTTTGGAGAATGCTGCTACATGCTGTTGCGCTCGTCATCTATTACAAATTATTTTTGTCACATAAAATTCATGCGTAAAATCAACTCTATCCCTATGGTCTAGCTAGTTTCCTCTTACAATTTAAGTATTTAACCAAATTGAATTTGAACATTTTATATTATAGTTTATTTTCAATTAATATAACAAATTTAAGAGACATATAATGTGATAAGCTGTAGCTCGTTAATTTTTATAAATTGTTAGAACCACTAAAGCTATGTATTCAAATATTACTCATATAGTCGGGATGAGCAACGAGCATATAACCGCTGACATGTATTCATCCTTTAAAATTTCCAAGAAGAGTGATGGCATGCTGGTGTGGTTTCAGTAATATGTTCAACTGTTCAAGCAAAGTCTTCAGCTTTACAGTTGCTCTTCCAACTCCCATATTTGTCATCATTTACATCTGATTCTAGCTTCTGGCCACTAGCTTGGTTCTGATGTTCTTTGTACCAAAATTGACCGATCTCTTCGGTCTTTCCCACTTGCAATAACTCTCTTAATATCTACACGTACATAAAAGTCAGTCCCAGCCAATAATCAATAGAACGACTTGTATATGTTTGAATATGACTTCATTGGTCGTTCTATTGACTGGAAGTGGCCCGGTCTCCGCACCCGGTCTGGCAAGCCAACCACGAATCTCATGAAAGTCCTTTCCACAATTTCCATTTCCAGCACCTCAGTTTTCCACAAATCTCACACACGTACAGGATCTACCACTGAAATATTTAACAAAATTTCCAGGTGACTTGCCAAAAAAGAAATAACAAAAACAATTTTCACGTGGATAATATAAAGCAAACCAGAATTGGGAGACCAATAACTTTCATAAGCAATTCAGATTCAATCAAAGCACCTGTTCATGACGTCCATGATGTTACAAAAGGACTCACTTTAGTGCAATTTCCTGGCAAGAGGAACTGGGAAAAAAAAAACTGAAATTACAATTCTGCAATGAATAGAAAAGGGAACACAACCATGAAATGAATAAAGCCTTGCCACTCCAGGAATGCAACCGTTGTTAAAGGCCTAGCCTATTCTGTTCTTTAATGCTTTTGTCTCACTCAAAAAGAGTTTCAATGACAATTCCTTTGTTCTCATGCCATTTCTTGATATTCATTTACTATGTTTCACTCAGTATCCATATACTGGTGGTCTCTGGCCAATGTTCCAGCAATCAGCAGCAATCTTTGTTGCTCCAACTGAAGAACAGCCTGAATTTTGAGCCTGCATTATCCACAAAGCTTGTGAAGTGGAACAATGTCTCTGATTATTGTTCTTGGCAAGGTGTCTCCTGCAAAGGAGGTTGTGTTACCCATCTCGACTTGAGCAGCGAATCGATTTCAGGTGAACTTGATAATTCAAGTGTTCTTTTCGGTCTGCAGTACATCGAACACCTGAATTTGGCGAATAATAACTTCAATTATACTCAAATTCCATCCCAGTTCAACAAGCTAGCCAGTTTGAATTATTTGAATCTGTCAAATGCTAGCTTTGCAGGGCAGATTCCAATTGAGATTTCGCACTTGACAAGGTTAGTGATTCTCGATTTGTCGACCTGGTACTTTCCCGGTCTTCCTTCGCTGAAACTTGAGCAACCAAATTTGAGATTGGTCATTGGAAACCTTTCGGAGATAAATGAACTTTACCTAGATGGTGTGAACATATCAGCACCGGAAACTCATTGGTCTCAAGCAATATCATCTTCGTTGCCAAAGTTGAGGGTATTGAGTCTGTCCACTTGTAATCTTTCAGACCCCATTGATTCTTCTTTACAAAAGCTTCACTCGCTCTCAGTTATTCATCTAGAAAATAATTATTTCTCTTCTCAAGTTCCAGAATTCTTATCAAATTTCTCAAATTTGACTTCCTTGCGTCTCGGTTATTCCTGGTTAAATGGTACTTTTCCTGAGGCCATCTTCCTGGTACCTACACTGGAGACCATTGACCTATCAAATAATGATCAGCTGCATGGTTCTTTACCAGAATTCAAGAAGAACAGATCTCTTCGGACCCTAGTTCTAAGCGGAACAAATTTTTCGGGGTTGTTGCCTGATTCCATTGGCGAGAATGCTGTCAAGAATAGATCTTTCATTCTGCAATTTCACGGGAGGAATTCCAAGTTCAATGGAAAACCTTACAGAATTAGTTTATTTGGATATGTCAAATAACAGGTTAAATGGCTCAGTTCCATTTTTCAAGGAGGGAAAGAATCTGAAGGAAATAATTCTCTCTCACAATGATCTATCAGGTCAGATTAATTGCATTCAATGGGAAAACCTTATTAACCTGGTCAATCTAAACTTGGGTGACAATAAACTGGATGGGAGTATACCCTTATCTCTGTTTTCTCTTCCCCTGCTCCAGAGACTACAACTTAACACCAATCAATTCTCTGGTCAATTGCTTGAAATTTCTAATATCTCTTCCCAATTGCTGGACACTCTTGATTTGAGTAGCAACAATTTGGAAGGGCCAATACCCGTGTCCATCACTAAACTTCAAGGGCTTAAGATTCTCTCTCTTTCTTTCAACAACTTCAGTGGCTCCTTTGCACTTGATGGCTTTCAGAAACTGAAGGATCTTTCACATCTTGATCTTTCATACAATAGCTTGTTGATTAGTTATAACAGTACCATTTACTCGTATTCCTCCTTTCCCAATATTACCACATTGGCTTTGGCTTCATGCAAGTTGAGAAAGTTCCCTGATTTCTTGAGATACCAGTCCATATTAACGTATTTGGACCTTTCACAGAACCAGATTCATGGGGAGATACCCAACTGGATTTGGAGGCTCAGTAATCTTGTTCAGCTCAATCTTTCTTTTAACGCCCTGGTAACTCTAGAAGGTCCTTCACTTCATGCCAGTTCTACTTTCAGTATTCTGTCTGTGATTGACCTTCATTCTAACCAGCTTCAAGGACAAATCCCAATTTTACCACCACGTGCCGCTTATCTGGATTACTCAAGGAACAATTTCAGCTCTACCATACCCTCTGACATTGGTAATTCCCTTAATTTCACTACTTTCTTCTCTCTTTCAAGCAATAACTTCCATGGCATCATACCGGGGTCAATATGCAATGCATCAAATCTTCAAGTTCTTGATTTGTCCAATAATTCTTTGTGTGGCAAAATTCCCAAATGCTTATCTGCAATGGTAAGCGGTCTTGCAGTACTCAATCTAAGGAGAAACAACCTTGTTGGCAGCATTTCTGATAACTTTCCTGGAAATTGTAGTTTGGAAACTCTAGACCTCAATGGAAATCGGCTAGAAGGCAAGTTTCCAAAATCTCTAGCCCAGTGCGCCAAGTTAGAGGTTTTGAACCTTGGGAACAATCAGATGACAGATTCATTTCCCTACTTGTTGAGAAACATATCCTCCTTGCGTGTTCTTATTCTGCGGTCCAACAATTATTTTGGGAAATTTGTTTGTCACAAGACTAATAGCACCTGGCCAATGCTTCAAATTGTTGATCTTGCTAACAACAGTTTTACTGGAGATATTCCAGGAAATTGTTTCACAACATGGCGCGCAATGATGGTTGATGAAGATGCTTCACCATCAGTTCTGAACCAAGCTGAATTCCGGGTGTTTAAGTTCAGTGAGCTGTATTATCAAGATGCATTAACTATCACCAGCAAAGGTCTAGAGGTGGAGTTAGTAAAGATTCTCAATATCTACACATCAGTTGACTTTTCTTGCAACAAATTCAGTGGATCGATACCCAAGGAAATGGGAGGACTCAGATCACTCTATGTTCTCAACTTGTCCAGTAATACTCTCACTGGTGAAATTCCATCATCATTGGCTAACTTGAAACAGCTCGAGTCCTTGGACCTCTCAAAGAACAACCTGAGTGGGCAAATTCCGCAAGAGTTTGCAAAACTTACCTTCCTTTCATCCCTAAATCTCTCTTATAATCAACTTGTTGGATTGATCCCAAGCAGTACTCAGTTTTCAACAATACCAGCATCTTCATTTGAAGGTAATAAAGGTTTATGGGGGCCTCCATTGACAGGACTCCCAGGAGAAAACAGAACTGGGATGCCACCGCCAACAAATAACGGAAGTAATTCACATGTTAGACAAGAGATTGATTGGGATTTTTTGAGTGCTGAAATTGGATTTGTATCTGGCTTTGGAATTGCCATCGGGTCACTTTTGTTCTGCAAGAAATGGAGGAAATGGTATTACAGAGCTATGTATAGCATACTTGTTAAGATATTTCCTCAGCTGGAACAAAGATTGGGTAATCACAGAAGACATGTTTACATCAATCCGAGGCGGAGAAGCTGAAATGATTATGAAGATAGTAATGCAGCTGCAATCCTCCATTCCCCGTAAGGTCTGATTTTGTGGACAGTTTAGACTTCTCTGTTTTCTATTCAAGTAATTGTAATCTGTAATCTCTCAGCCTCTATACTTTGCGATTTATGATGCTTTGGTTGGTCAATGTATAAAACTCTGGTTTGGCTCTACATATGGCTTGTAAAGGTGCATTGTTGTTTCTTTCAAGATTGTTTACATGGATGGAACTTCATTCTACTCGGTGTTTTTTCTTTTTTTTGCCAAAAAGAAGAGATTTTTCCTTTCTTAACTACTGTGTCGCACAGGTAGAAGCGCAGTTTTAACGGCCAAACAAAATCGCCATAAACGACGTCGTCCGGCATTAGAACCTTTTTTTTTTTTTTTTTTTGGGTCATTGCCAAACTCTGGGTTCCGGATTTCCGGTCCCTTGAACAAAAGCTTCACACTCCATTAAACCAGCAATGACTGCACATCAGATTTGAGATAACATAAGACCATTTTAGGACTAATTACCCATTTTTTCTTGGAGGCATAAAATAAGACTAGTTTCATTAGATGACTGCCCGTTGAGCTTAAGTTAAATTCATGATTTAATTTTAATTAGTGTTGCATTCGATCTGCACGTCTCTATAAATCTATCAGTATTTGATGCTATCAATATGAACATTAGCATCTTTTGAATTTTTCCAGTATTAACTTCAATATTATCAAGATTAGCTGCGTCATTGCAAGCTTGCAACGCTTCTGATATATAATAGAAGACGCGAATAACATTTGATGGATTTTCAACAAGTTGAATAATACCCACAATTATATGGAAAGCTTTATTACTTGCCTTCTTGGTGGTTTTGGCTTTGGAAGTTTTGCTCTGTTTGGTTATGTGGTTTCTTGTTTTCTTTCTATACTGATGGTCTTGCAAAGGGTAATCCAGGACCTGCAGCTTGTGGTGGTGTGTTTTGTGACACCCATGGTCATTACATTGGCGGTTACTGTCAAGGATTGGGACACAAATCTGCCTTCTACGCAGAGCTTATGGGTGTGATCATTGGGATTGAATATGCCTTCCAGTATGGTTGGCGATGCCTCTGGCTTGAATGTGATTCGACTAGTGTTATTGCATGCATCAAATCCTCATCTTTTGTTCCACCTTGGCCGCTACGAATTGCATGGCTTACTTGCTTAGCACGTATTAGAGCAATGACCTTTCATTGTTCCCATATTCTTCGGGAAGGAAATACGGTGGCTGATAGAATGACAAACATGGGCTTACTTTCTCCATCCTTGGTATGGCATGTTTCTCCCCCGCCTAATATATCTCCTTATCTTCTTATGGATGATTTGGGATTCCCTTACCTTCGCCATGTTTAACTCTCTTTCTTGCATGGGTTGGTGTTGGGCTTGTTTTAATAGTTGGAAGTTGGGTAAATTTGAG
>BDJD01011319.1:33255-59194 GCA_002564525.1 Rosa multiflora
TTGTATTAAAGTAGGACATTCAACAAGAGATAAACAATTTAATTTAAACTTGGTAATATTTATCTAAGCATTCTGATTAGATAAATACAAGAGGTTAATGTTGTTATCTTATATATCTAGATAACAGAAGATATGCATATGCAGTAGAGTTGGATTGAAACTCTAACTCCTTGATGGGACTGAGCTTAGAGTGATCTACTTCTCTGTATAAATAGGAGTCCCTGTGTACACTCAATAATACGTTGAAAATACAGCAGTAATACCATCTAGCTTTTCACATATTGAGTGCTTCACAGAAGGCTTTTGTTGAGTTCCTCATTACAGCTCCTGCCATCATTTTCCAGCTGCACTCTTCTCATTTCCAGATGGCTCTCCAAGCAACTGAGAAAGGTTGGTTTTCCAAGTCACTTTGTCATGCTTATATCAATGTGTATTCTGGTGTGTGCTCATTGATAAGTATATGACATGTTTGTATGTGTTTGTGATATCAAATGATTAATTGTTTATTTTGTGGCAACAGACCAAATCCAACTTGGAGGTGGTTGTTAATAACGACCGCATGCAGGTGAATTCATATGTTAATGGTAGTTTTCGATCAGTCAATGATTCCAATTTTATATAATAAATCCTTAGATTGCATTCTATGAAGTTTGAAACCAGCAGCAAAAGGACCCCAACTGCATCCATACGTTCCGGTTTTATTAATCAAAAAGTACACAATTGGAGGACTCCATTACAATTGTTCAAACACAGGCCGTAGGCATACAACTTGTTTCAGTTGTTTGGCGATGGGGGATAATTAATTTATTGACGCAAAACCAGATTGGTTCCCGTTGTACAATTTCTGGCCGTCATATACAAAAAGTCCTAATCTGCTGCCCATTTATTTACTTAATTAAACACAGAGATGACTTCTACATAAACATGTGAAGTTGTGAACCCACTCAAGTCTCAAATCTCAACCAGGCAGCCGGTGATCATATGTCAATTATAGTTTGGAAAATATAGACAAAAGCAACAAAGATAAAGCAAATCAGATCAGCATGGAAAAATCACAGAAATCTCAAAATGGAACTCGAGCTTTAGTGCTCATCATTTATCACTCTTGCTCTGCTTTTTCACACAGAGCAGAACATTAGTCTTGGTAAAAAAAAAAAAGGGCGGGTGACTAACTTCATTCTAGCTCAGAGAAAATAGATATTTGTTTTATCTCTAACGGTGGAAAGATCAGATACCATGTGGTGGAGGGATCCTTCGGAGAAGAAGTGATAGAATTGAATTGAAGAAAGAAAGTAAGTAGTTAAAGCAGTTCTTAAGAGATTGTCCTGGTGTTCCACCAGTAGTCAACTTGGTAAGCCAATTAGGAAGAGCTAATTTTCCCAATAGCTTATTTTCATTTCTTGCTGGATTTGGGCTTTTACGATCATCCCACTCCCCTACATCCCAGATGAGTTTATATCTTCTGATGTATTACAAATTGTTCAAATTCTTCAGTTAATGAACCCGGATTGAAGCTAATATAAGAAACACAGTAACATTATGTAAAAATTTGCTGTGACTATGATAAAATGAGTTGAAGCGAATGAAACAAAAATTCTGCAACAAGCAAATAACTTAACTTGAGGAGAAACATACTTGGTGGCATTATTCCTGATCAATTTCCTGAGCATTGCAGGTTAAAAACTCTAGTCATAAGTTCTTTTTTTGAGGTCACGGCTATATTTGCCTCGGTGGTTTAATAACATTTAATTTTAGTCCTCAGGTTTGATAAATCAACTAATCTTGATCCAACCATAACATTTTGTCTAACACCATTAGTGAGGCCGTCACATGCTGGAGTAATTTTTCCTTTCATATTTAAACCACAATCTACATCATATGTCCAAATCTTTTCGACATCAGCATACAACTCTTGATGCTTTTGCTGATTCTCGTCAGACAAACACCATTAGTTTCTACATTCTTACGCTTTATTTCCAGCCATGTGGTATTACTGAGAGCACCATTTGACACTGGTCTTGCTCTCTCATTTTATTGCTTGTCACTAGTCCAACTACTCAAAACAGCTAAGCGGGTGGCAAACTGACCTCGAAAGTCATGCATGACCGCAATTGCATAGACAAGCAACTCCTTCTAGATAATCCTCCCTTGTAATCCAAAATTCAGGAGCATCCTTCATAATTCCTGCACTTAAAACTATATGCTGGTAAAGCATCATCCTATTGTCAAAATCCATTCCCTTTCAGTGCCGACTTTGATCACCCTTCCATCTGGCAGAGTGCAAGTCTTTACAAGTACGGTTGTCTCAAGTCCCAATTGATACACCCTTCTGTAATCGACTAATTGTAACTTATGTAGCAGAGCTTCTCTTTGATTCCCCTAACACACTCAAAATCAGCATCGCATACCCCCTCCGTGAGAGCAAATCAACAAGATAGGATGTTATTTGCCGGCCAGCTACATTCATTCGCTTTGTAAGATGAGTAAATGAGTAGCCATCAACAACTGGAACCACATGAGCAGAAAAGGTCACGAGTCTTTCAAGGCCCTAGGCGAGAATTATTCTTAGGCCTCGTATTTGTATATTGATAAACTCAAATATGTCATTTTTTTCTAAATTTGTCAAGGGTCAAGGGTGCAAAAAAGTCTATATAAATTCTAATTTCAGAATTTTTTGAAGATCAACACAACTACACTAATAAAATAACATTTCTTTCTTAACTAAAATGAAACTAAAAAATTAAAAAACAAAATATCTTTCAATGATAATGTCAAACTCTAATTCAAAATTCCAACAACCAAAAAAAAAAAAAAAACCTACTGCAAAACTCAGCAAAATCATAAACAAAACATGCATTAGTATTGAGGGTTAACCAAACTCGTTAAAAAAAAAAAGCATAATCTCTTTCTCATTCTCTATTGGAGTACTCTACAAAAGTAGAAGACATACATTTTTATTATTATTTCAAAAACCCTAATTTCTAGAGATCCAACAAAAAAGAAAAGGAAAAAAAAACACAAAAGAGAACCATAGGGAAGAAATATCATATGCAGAAATGACTAGATGATCTTGTGAGAGAAGATGGATTGAGAGAGACGTGGAGGGAAACGTTGAGAAAAGAGAGATTGTCTTCTTGTTTTATGGAAGAAGAGAGAAAGTCGTTGGTAATGTTGCAAAGAAAGAGAAGAATTACTTGGGAGGGAGATCCCAACTTTAATTCTAACTAGTCTGTAATTACATACTCTGCATGTGTAAGAAAAAACTTTCATTGTAAAAAAAAAAAAAAAGTTATCTGCAGATAGTGGGTAGTTATTTGGAGAGAAAATGGATTTAGTGGATAGTTATTCATGGGGTTGGTAGTTTTCCCACGTATTTAGGGAAATAGATATTTTTTTTCAATTCTTATTTTTTTTGTTTTTCTTGTAAATTGACTTTATTATCCCTATATGTTTTATGAGTATGAAAGTTTATTAATATTTCAGGATTATTTTGGTACAATTTTTCAGTTTTGGATAACAAAGCCACTTCTCTTAATAATAGTACAGATTAAATACAACTTCCTTGATTTTTTTTTCTTCAGTTTTTCAGATCGGTTTTTATTTAATTTTTCTTCTTTATCATTCCAAAAATGGCCTCATAGCAAACGCATATATGCACTAATATATACATTAGGCTAATTGAGATTATTTTATAAGGGTTGAGTCATTTACACCGTCAGTGCATAGAATAATTTCCATTCATAATCAGTGCCCCATTCTAACACCAAGGCCGGGCCTGCTCATGAGTAACGCCGTCACCAAAGTCAACAACTAATCATGTCAGCAAAAAGTGATGCAGTTGAGACTTGGAGTTGCAAACAAGGAATGGGTGATTGTGGTTTAAATGTAAAAGGAAAAATCATTCTAGCATGTGACGCGCAAGTGATGGCCTCACTAATAGTGTTAAATGAAATGTTATAGTTGGACCGAAATTAGTTGATTTATCAAACCCAAGAACTAAAATTATATAATTTTAAACCACAAATACAAATATAGCTATGAGCGCAAATCACTGGAACTATTTATAATGTTTCTCCTATATTTCTTACTAAAAGACATACTAAAAATAAATAAAAAATTGTGACACCTCCAAGGTGTTGAATATTCTAGACCATGTGACTTTTGGGTTCTCCCATAGAGATAGTTATTGTCTCTACACATTCCTATGCAAGTTTCTTGAAGGATTCATGAATATGGAAGATTCATGAAGGAGTATTCATTGGAAGAGTTGAATGGAGCATTAATGAAGATATCTAGAGGGTTCCTCCTTAGCCTATATAAGGAGAGGTCATTTGCTCATTCTAATCATCCAATCCAATCTCATCTTCATCCAAATAGAGAGTGAAGAGTGTCCGCTCTAAGTTGAGAGTGTTGTAGTTGTTAAGTAGCAAAACAAGTGTGAGAGAGAGTTTCCTTCAAGTAGTGTTCTTGAAGTTGTGTATCTCTTGTACCCATCTTATCATAGTTGAAGTTCTTGTTGTTGCTACCCCGTGGACGTAGGCACCTTGCCGAACCACGTTATATCTGGTGTTCTCTTTCCATTACTCTTTTATTTTCTTTGCATATTATCCTATTGTGGTTGGAGTTATTATTTCTATTCTATTAATTTTCCCAACAGTACGTGGTATCAGAGCCCCAGGTTCGTGGGGGGCGTTCACTACTAGCAAAACAATAATTACCCACAGATTTTAATCTGTGGGTAAAAAGACTTTCTCACACGGATTTCAGTGTGTGATAGCTTTTACCCACGGTACACGCACAGATTGAGTTACCGTGCGGTTTAGAGGGGGGGTAATGCTCATCTACGAAGATGAACCGCAAAGCCATTGGTCATATCCGCGAATGGGTGGATGATAGTGTATTCCACCATGTGTCCAATGAAACCAACGCATATGAATTGTGGTTGAAGTTGGAGTCCTTGTTTGAGAAGAAGACCGCTGCCAAGAAAGCATTTCTAATCAAGGAGCTTGTAAACATGAAGTACAAAGATGGTGTTAGAGTAACCGCGCACCTCAACAACTTCCAAAGTACAATAAATCAATTGGCCACGATGGATATGAAGATTGATGACGAGTTGCAAGCCTTATTGCTATTGGGATCGTTGCCGGACAATTGGGAAACCTTCGTTGTAACTGTAAGTAATTCCGCTTCAAATGGTGTATTGTCTATGGATAATGTTAAGAGTAACATGTTGAATGAAGAAACTAGAAGAAAATCTTCAAGCTCCGACAATACCCAAATCTTTGTGGCGGAGAATAGAGGAAGGAGCAAAAATAGAGGTCCCAAAGGCCATGGAAGGAGTGTAAGCAGATCGAGGACAAGATTCAATGGAAAGTGCCATCATTGTGGTATTTTTGGCCACATGAAGAAAAATTGCAACAGGTTGAAAAAAGATCCAAAGGAGGGTCGAGATGGCAATACTTATCAACCGAAGGATGACACAAAAAACACTGCAGCTTCCGTGTCTCATGATGAATGTGAGTTCCTTTGTCTTGAAGGTGAATGTCTACATGTTGATGATTGTCCCGGTGTTGCATGGGTTGTTGATTCCGGAGCCTCTTTCCATGCTACTCCACACTTGGAGTACTTCACTACATACAAAGGTGGTGACTTTGGGATTGTGAAGATGGGCAATGATGGCTACTCCAAGATTTCAGGAATTGGAGATGTTTATTTTGAGACCGATTTGGGCAACAAGCTTATGTTAAAAGATGTTAGACATGTTCCGTGTCTACGTCTCAATTTGATGTCAACCGGTGTGCTTGATCGAGAAGGGTTTCATCATCATGGAGGTGATCAAAAATGGAGGCTTACCAAGGGATCACTAGTAGTTGCTAGAGGGAAGATGTGTTATACCCTCTACAAGACATATGGTAAGATATGCAAAGGAGAGTTGAATGTTGTAGACGATTCTTCTCCAAGTTTATGGCACAAGCGGCTAGGCCACATAAGTGAGAAGGGATTGCAAGTTTTGGCAAAGAAATCTCTAATTCCCTTTGCCAAATGTACCTCACTTGACCCTTGTGATTATTGTTTATTTGGTAAGCAACTTAAAGTTAGTTTCACAAGAACATTTACAAGGAAAGAAAATATATTAGACCTAGTACACTTAGATGTATATGGCCCCATGGAAGTTGAATCACTAGGTCATAATAAATATTTTGTCACTTATATTGATGATGCTTCACGAAAGGTTTGGATTTATTTGTTGAAATCAAAAGACCAGGTGTTCCAAACTTTTAAGGAGTTCCATGCCATGGTGGAGAGGGAGACAGGAAGAACCCTCAAAAGTATCCGTAGTGACAATGGCGGAAAGTACACTTCGAACGAGTTCAGAGATTATTGTTAGAAGCATGGCATCAAACAAAAGAAGACAATTCCTGGCACCCCACAATATAATGGTGTAGCAGAGAGGATGAACCGCACCATTCTAGAAAAAGTGAGAAGCATGCTGAAGACGGCCAGCCTAGCAAAGGATTTTTGGGGTGAAGCAGTGACAACCGCATGTTACCTTATCAACCGAACACCATGTGTACCGTTGGGCTTGGAGACTCCCGAAGACGTGTGGACCGGTAAAAGCGCTTCATATTCCCACTTGAGGGTGTTTGGGTGCAAAGCATTTGCACATGTGCCAAAGGAACAAAGGTCAAAGCTAGATGACAAGGCCATGCCATGCATCTTTCTTGGGTATGGCAATGAAGAGATGGGCTACCAGTTGTGGAATCCAAATACCAAGAAATTATTCAGAAGCAGAGATGTGGTGTTCCATGAAGGTCAAACCATTGCGGATTTTGACAAAAAGGAAGTAGAAAATGCAGACCGCCTCATTTACGATTCATCACCGCTTCTACAAGAACCTAGTGACAAAACTCAAGATATGGTAAATGAAGATGTTCCTGATATGACAGAAGTAGAAGCAGAAGCAGCAGAACCTGAAGATAATGATCAGGTGGATCATGATCAGGGGGAGCCTATTTAGGGGGAGCAGCTAGAAAATGCCCAAGTATCGGTTCGAAGATCCAACAGAGTGCCAAAGCCAAGTACCAAGTATCCTTCTTCACAGTATATTTTGGTCACTAGTGATGGAGATGATCCATATTCCAGATACATTCTGTTGACAAATGATGGAGAGCCTGAATGCTTTGAGGAGGCAAAGACTCATGCTGACAGTGATAAGTGGATGTTGGCAATGAAGTCTGAGATGGAGTCCTTATTGAAGAATGGCACCTATGAGTTGGTGGAGCTTCCTAAAGGCAGAAAGCACTCAAAAATAAATGGGTGTTTAAGTTGAAGAGAGAGGAGAATGAACAGTTGACAAAGTTCAAGGCTCGCTTGGTTGTGAAAGGTTTTGGGCAGAAGGAAGGAGTAGATTTTGACGAGATCTTCTCACCAGTTGTCAAGATGACTTCTATTAGAGTTATTTTGGGCATGGCAGCTAGCATGGATCTTGAGATGGAGCAGTTAGATGTGAAAACGGCATTTCTTCATGGTGATTTGGAAGAAGAAATATACATGGAGCAACCGAAAGGTTTAGAAGTTGAGGGAAAGGAGAACATGGTTTGCAAGTTGAAGAAAAGTTTATACGGGCTTAAGCAAGCGCCAAGGCAATGGTACAAGAAATTTGACTCATTCATGATGGGTCATGGGTGCAAGAGAACTGATGCAGATCCATGTGTATATATTCAACAGTTTACTGGAGGTAACTTCATAATTTTGTTGCTCTATGTTGATGATATGTTGATAGTGGGCCAAGACGTTTCTATGATTCGCAAGTTGAAAGCAGATTTATCAACGTCATTTAATATGAAAGACTTAGGGCCAGCTAAGCAGATTTTGGGCATGGAGATTACTCGTGACAATCAAACGAAGAAATTATGGCTGTCACAGGAGAGGTATGTTGAACGGGTGCTTGAAAGGTTCAACATGAAAGAAGCTAAGCCAGTAAGCTCACATCTAGGCAATCATTTCAAGTTAAGCAGATTATTATGCCCAACTACACAAGTGGAGAAGGACAAGATGACAGGTATCCCTTATTCATCAGCTGTTGGTAGTCTTATGTATGCCATGGTATGCACTCGCCCAGATATTGCACATGCAGTTGGTGTTGTTAGTAGATATCTTTCTAACCCTGGAAGAGAGCATTGGGAATCTGTTAAGTGGATACTTAAATATTTGAGGGGCACCTCAAAGTTGTGTTTGTGTTTTGGTGGATCAGGACAGATCTTGGAAGGTTTCATAGATGCAGATTTGGCAGGAGACCTTGATAATAGAAAGTCCACTTCTGGATACTTATTTACATTTTCTGGGGGAGCTGTGTCATGGCAGTCCAAGTTACAGAAGTGTGTTGCCTTATCCACCACAGAATCTGAGTACATAGCAGCAAATGAAGCAGGCAAGGAAATGTTATGGATGCAAAGGTTCATTCAAGAGTTGGGTGTGAAGCAAGAAAATTATGTGGTGCATTGTGATAGTCAGAGTGCTATTCACTTGAGCAAAAATCCAGTGTATCACCCTCGCACTAAGCACATTGATCATCGTTATCATTGGATTCGAGATGCAGTGTCAAAGAAGTTTTTCCAGTTGAGAAAAATTCACGCCAACAAGATTCCATTGAGAAGTCATGGTACCCATGGTCTAGAGGGGGAGATTGTTGAATATTCTAGACCATGTGACTTTTTTCTCCCATAGAGATAATTATTGTCTCTACACATTCCTATACAAGTTTCTTGAAGGATTCATGAATATGGAAGATTCATGAAGGAGTATTCATTGGAAGAGTTGAATGGAGCATTAATGAAGATATCTAGAGGGTTCCTCCTTAGCCTATATAAGGAGAGGTCATTTGCTCATTCTAATCATCCAATCCAATATCATCTTCATCCAAATAGAGAGTGAAGAGTGTCCGCTCTAAGTTGAGAGTGTTGTAGTTGTTAAGTAGCAAAACAAGTGTGAGAGAGAGTTTCCTTCAAGTAGTGTTCTTGAAGTTGTGTATCTCTTGTACCCATCTTATCATAGTGGAAGTTCTTGTTGTTGCTGCCCCGTGGACGTAGGCACCTTGCCGAACCACGTTATATCCGGTGTTCTCTTTCCATTACTCTTTTATTTTCTTTGCATATTATCCTATTGTGGTTGGAGTTATTTTTTCTATTCTCTTTCCATTACTCTTTTATTTTCTTTGCATATTATCCTATTGTGGTTGGAGTTATTATTTCTATTCTATTAATTTTCCCAACACAAGGTATCCCAACTCAAATTGCATTCTCCTTTGCTTGAGAAGAAATATCATGTACAATTATTTTTGCGTCATCCTCAAGCTCTTCCCATGAATTCGCTAAATCAGATTGTAGTAAAAGGTAGAATACACTGGTATACAAATGTTTCATTTAAAGTGCTCTTAAAGTTGATTGACATTTTGGGTAATCATTCTCTTGAATTATCAAGTACCCAACTGAGATGTCAATGTCTTCCGGACAAGATTGATTATTGTATGACTTAATCTTTTCAAAAGATGACACTGAAATTAGTTTGAAATTTTTCATGATTATAATGCAAGTACCATCAAGTTTCCCCGATATAATGCCTCCTGTCCATTTCCATGACCCTCCAAGATGCCTGACTTATCAATCTTTTCACACCATGCATATTATATACTTGTTTCTGGTACTAAAATCTACATTTCTCACTATAAGAGTGACGCATTCAAAATAATATGCAAATTTTAGAAGCAAAATGGTGATGACATATGCTACATAAATCCAAAGATCTATTAGCATGCAAATACAGACTATCCTAAGAGCAATCGGTGGAAACTATTACATAAATTTAATTCGGCCCTAAAATACTGTTTAAAACATGAAAAAAGTCTTACTTAGTTTCAAAATCTAATTAATTAAACAATGATAATTGGCTGGTTTGCAACAACCACGCCTTACATCCAGGCTCCAGCTTATGCAGGCAATGTAATACTATAAAAATGATTAATGTTTGGACGTCAATCACTCATACTGGTCAGTTTTGAAGGCTCTAACTCTTCAAATTATTCTTTAATCGATGCCAATTAGGCTATGGGAGTTAGCTTCCAAGCTAGATTATCGTTAACATTTGTCATTATGTAGAAGTCTATGATTGCGATATCAGCACTTGATAATACAGAGAACTAACCCCTTATTTAAGTTTCCTAGTCCCCGCCAACCTTTCCGATTCTCCTTGATGCCAGTGTAATTTCTCGCTGAAAACAGTTTAGTTCCTAAATCACAATTTAAAGATCATCTCTGCATTATTACCAAAAAAAAAAAAAAATAGCCCTTCATGATCAACGAAATAGTGGAAAAGCATTAGTCATCCGAATAATTATTAGTAATGCGATCACCCTAAATTAGTAAATATGCAATTTCCAGATGCAACTTGGTAACCCATAAAACTTTTAACAACATATACTAAAGGAAAAAATAGGGAATAAGTCAATATCAAACTTGGGAAAAAAACAAAGAGTACTTCTGGTTCTGGGTTTGAATATTCCAAGTCTGCAGCTTGCAAAGAAATACTGTGGGAAGGTGTTGGTCAAAAACAATAAAGAAAGGCCGTCCCTGGAACTAGTCCACATTAAAACAAACAAAAACGCGCTTCTGAGGTCCCCTTTCTGACCAACCCCACATTCTCTCTCTCTCTCACCTTCTTCTTCCTCCTCCCATTTTACACTTCCAGTTTCTCTTCCGTGCCAGCTCTGCTAGATTTTTGTGATTTTCCACAACTTGATTCCAGAAGCCAAAGGGTCATGTTCATGAGTCTTGACCTTCATGAAACCATTGTTAAAATCCTAGCCTCTTCTGTTCAGTGTTGTATGGGTGTCACTTATCCCAGATTTCAATGAGAATTCCATTGCTTCCATGGTTTTTCTTGATACCCTTTTGCTATTTTGCACTGTTCCGTACACTTGTGGTCTCTGGCCAATGTGACAGCAATCAGCAGCAATCTTTGTTGCTCCAACTGAAGAACAGCCTGAATTTTCAGCCTGCAGCCCTGCACTATCCACAAAGCTTGTGAAGTGGAACAATGTCTCTGATTATTGTTCTTGGGAAGGTGTCTCCTGCAAAGGAGGTTGTGTTTGATAAGATTAGCAATCCATCAGCATTACAAGCCCAACTCACAAGCAATTCGGAGTCCAAGTCCAAGACTCAAGAGAACTAGAGAAGTGGAGAATAATCTGGAACAACCTAGAGAGTTTGAATTCATGAAATATCTCTGTTCATATTTGTTTCTATATGTAGCTACTTTAGACAAGATAAGGCTCTGCCGTCCGTATAAAGAGATGGTCTCTATTCACAATCATTTATTGAATACAACAGCTAAAAGCATGCTTTCTTTGTCTCTTGTCAATTTCACTTTCTTTGTTGAGAAATTTAGAAAAATAACCTCTTTTTAAACATGAAGTTGATTATTAACCTCTTTGTAAAAAAAATTGAAATCTAACCTCTTTAGAGTGTGAAAAGACATGAGTACCCAAAATGCAAAGTTTTACTTTTTTTTTTCCATGTAATTGGAAACTTAACGGCATGCCCACCAGCTTAAAAGCCCAGATTCATGGCATGCCGCCGCCATGATCTGGCCACTGACCACTTTGTCCACACCGATGATACCACCCGAGAGAAGCGAAGAAGCGTACCTAGCCTTGACCAGTGAAAAGGAGAACAAGGTACGACCCCAGAGATCCCAAGATACCGTTTAGAGAGAGAGAGCGTCTGGGTTTTTGTTTGAACGGAGATTAACAAACATCCTGCAAAAACCCATCCTTGCTACAACATAGATGATGTAATTTGTCGTAGGAACAATTGATGCAATTTTTTGTTTAATAATTCAAAATAAATAAATCATCAATGGATGATCGAATTTCTTGGCATGAATCTCATTTTTTGTTTATTCATTGATGAGAATAAAAAGCGACAACCCACTGAGATCTAAGAAACTCTATGAAGCATTTGGGTCTGGGTTTAGTGTTGAACACCATGGTGGGAGGTACGTAACTTTGCTGGTGATGGGGACCTAAGAGAGAAAAGTAGTCGTCTGATGATCATGGGAAATCATAATTGGATTCATAGAAAACTGTAAATAACTTAAGCCAATAAGGACATTTAAGTACTTTTGACCTTCATTTGGGTTAGATTTCAACATATTTAGAAAATAAGGTTAAAAATCAATTTCATGTTCCAAAAAAGGTTATTTTTCTAAATTTCTCTTCTTTGTTTAATTCTTTATGGTATCAGTGTTGGAGAGGAAATATCCCACATTAGAAAAGTGACAAAATTAAATGGGTCGCTTTTACCCAATTGTACCGATGCCTTTGGTGATTAAAACCCAACACCTAACGGGTGGTTAAGTTATGACAGTATCGGTACAATGGTGGGCCACAAGCCACGTTTGTCGCTGTTTAATTAACATGGTATCAGAGCGGGTCTCTCTCCAATTGTCATGGGCCCGAATTTGAATTCCTTATATTGCCATCGGAAAATTCCGATTGGATTGTTACCAAGTGTCTAATGTGGGCCTTGGATTGTTATATTGGCCAAGTCTCACTTGTGTCCCAATTTCTAATGTGGGAATTAGATAACATTCACGTGCAAACCTAGAGTTAGGTTGCACGTGACGTGAGGGGGCGTGTTGGAGAGGAAATATTTAGTTAATTTTGTTGTTTGTAATTGTATCACTATGTTTATATACTCTGTTCAGGATATAACATTAGAAGTGATTGAATTGATTAGCAAAAGATAAAGACGAGTAGAGGAGTTCTGGAAAGCAGACTCGGTCTTTCTTGTGGTAAGTTACCTGGTCAATCCCCTAAAGCAAGATCCCATACACAATTCCGCAGAACTTTTCCAAACCAAATTAATGCAACCCCCTTTTTCTTCCGCCCTAGCCTTCTCCAATCAATTCACCCTTATTTAAAGCAACATGACCATTGCCACTATGCATTCCTCAGCATCTCCAAACCATTACCCCAACTTAAGATGAAAACTCCTTTCCATTATTTCTCCCTATTCTTAATCACACTCTGTTTTAGTATCATCATCCCTGCAGCTCACAGCAAGTGTCTTGCAGACCAGCAACAATCATTGATCCATTTCAAGAAAAGCCTTGTATATGATGCTTCTGGTTCCTCCAAGCTTAGTTCTTGGAGCTCGAGTGTAGATTGCTGTTCTTGGGTCGGTGTTGATTGCAGCGCTGATGGGCTTGTTCTGGGTCTTGACATCAGCAGCGAGCAAGTCTCAGGTGGAATTGGAAATTCCAGCAGTCTCTTCCATCTTCACCATCTTCAAAGCCTCAATTTGGCCCACAACCAACTTGGCAAGGAGGAAGTGATTCCATCTGCGATCGGAAAGCTCGTGAATTTGAGGTATCTAAATTTATCTCATAATTCATATTCCGGTGAAATTCCCATAGAGATTTCACGCCTGACCAGGTTGGTAATTCTGGATGTTTCTGACAATGACTTTTACAATCTATTGTCAAAACTCGAGAAACCAAAACTCGACTTACACATGCTGGTCGAAAACCTGACAGAGCTTACAGAGTTATATCTTGATAATGTCCCAATATCAGCAGATGGGAGTGAGTGGTGCCAAGCCATATCATCTTCCCTTCCCAACCTCAGGGTGTTGAGTTTGTCCTATTGCAATCTAAGAGGCCCTTTTCACGAGTCTCTTGCTAAGCTTCGGTCTCTCTCCGTGATTCAATTGGAATCGAACAATATCTCTGCTCCAGTTCCAGCATTCTTTGCCAACTTCTCAAACTTGACATCCTTGTTTCTCTCTCAAAGTAATTTGCAGGGAACATTTCCGAAAGAGATCTTTCAGTTACCTTCTCTACAAAAGATTAGTCTTTCGGAAAATGAACAACTTGATGGTTCCTTGCCGGAATTTCCAAAGAATGGGTCTCTTCAGTACCTAGATCTAAGCGGGACTAATTTTTCAGGGGTATTACCAATCTCCATTGGCAACCTCAAAATGTTGTCCAGAGTTGATATTGGATTTTGTAATTTCACGGGATCAATCCCCAAGTCAGTGACAAATCTTACACAATTGGTTTTCTTGAGAATTTATAGAAACCACTTTGTAGGTTCAGTTCCGTCATTCAGTAGGGCCAGGAATCTGGAAGAAATAGACCTTTCTTCAAATAGTCTAACAGGTAATATCAATTGCACCCAGTGGGGTAACCTTACTAACCTACTCTATCTCAACTTGGAGGGAAATATGCTCGATGGGAATATTCCATCATCTCTGCTTTCTCTTCCCTTGATCGAATTATTTCTTTCCGCCAATCATTTCTCTGGTCAATTCCCTGAAAATTTCAATTTCTCTGCCTGCTTCATCCAGAATCTTTATTTGCATGGCAACAATCTAGAAGGACCAATACCCTTGTCTATCTTTAACATGCGGTACCTTACTACACTTTCTCTCAGTTTTAACAATTTCAGTGGCTCATTTCCCCTTGATCGTATTCAATCACTGAGAGATCTCAAGGAACTTGATCTTTCATACAATAGCTTGTCTATTACCTATGATCCTACCAATTTATCAAATTCCTCCTTCCCTATACTAGATACATTGCAGTTGGCGTCATTGAATTTGAAAACGATCCCTAGCTTCTTGAGAGATCAGTTCATATTGTATAAGTTAGACCTTTCAGACAACCAAATACATGACGAGATACCCAACTGGATTTGGAAGCTCAGTTCTCTTAGTTGGCTAAATCTTTCTTGCAACTACCTCGAAACTCTGGAAGGTCCTTTAGGCGATCTCACTTCTCCCTCTGTGGTTGACCTTCACTCCAACCAGCTTCATGGGCAAATCCCAAATTTCTCATCACCTTACAATTCGTATCTCGATTACTCGAGGAATTATTTCAGCTCTAGCATACCGACTGCGATCGGAGCTTTGCTTTATGAAACTAAATTCTTCTCTGTTTCGAGCAATAACCTCAGTGGGATCATTCCGGCATCAATATGCAATTCAAAATCTCTTGTAGTTATTGATTTGTCTGATAATTCTTTGAGCGGCACAGTTCCTGAGTGCTTGACTACAATGAGCACTCTTGGAGTGCTGAATTTAAGGAGGAACAATCTTACAAGTGCTCATATGCTGTCCACAAATTGCAGTCTACATACTCTAGACATCAGTGGAAATCATATAGAAGGTCAGTTTCTAAAGTCACTTGTAAACTGCACAAAGTTGGAGGTTTTGAACCTTGGAAACAATCAAATTGCATATCGTTTTCCATGCTTTTTGAAGAACATATCCACCTTGCGAGTACTTATTTTGCGAACCAATAAATTTTATGGACGCATTGGGTGTCTCAAGACTAATGGCACTTGGCCAGTGCTCCAAATTATTGACCTAGCTAACAACAACTTCAGTGGTGAAGTACCAGGAAGAGCTGTGACAACTTGGCAGGCAATGATGGCTAACAAAGATGATTCATCATCGAAGCTTAATCACCTTCAATTCCAGGACGATGATGGTAGGGTATATTATCGAGATTCCATTACAGTAATCAGCAAAGGTTTACAGATTGAGCTGGTAAAGATTCTAACTATCTTCACCTCGATTGACTTCTCATGCAACAAGTTTAAGGGATCAATACCTGAGGAAATTGGAGAACTCAAATCCCTACTTGTCCTCAACTTGTCAAATAATGCTTTCACAGGCGCAATTCCAACATCATTAAGCAACTTGAGTCAGCTAGAGTCCTTGGACCTGTCAAAGAACAACCTGAGCGGGCAAATTCCACAACAGCTTACAAAGCTCACTTTCCTTTCATTCCTGAATCTGTCAAACAATTTACTGGTGGGCAGGATTCCAAGCAGTAACCAATTTTCAACATTTCCAAAAGCTTCCTTTGAAGGAAACAAAGATTTAACCGGGCCTCCTTTGATCGAAGATAACACAACAGTGTTGTCACCTCCAGCATCGAAAAGAAGCCATCCAAATTCTGGAGATGAGATTGATTGGAATATTATCAGTGTTGAGATCGGATTTACATGTGGGTTCGGAATTGCCATTGGATCACTTATGTTTTGCAAGAAATGGAAGAAATGGTATTACAGAGCCATGTATAGCATCCTTTTAAAGATATTTCCCCAGCTGGAACAAAGATTTGGTCATCACAGAAGACATGTTTACATAAATCAAAGGTACCAGAGACGTTGAAAGGGTTGTGAAGATCAATGCACCGGTAAGCCTCAGCAGATAGGGAATAATATGTGCTTTTTCTACTTTATTCTTGTTATTTTCTGGTTGAATTGTCCTTAGTTTGCTTTCATTTTTGGCTGCATGGGGAAGACCCTGACTAGTTCAATTTGTAATAAGCTCTTGGGAAACTTGCTTTAACATGCGAAAGTGATATGTGAAGTAATCTGCTTTAGCAGTCACGGTTGTTTATCAGTGTGGAATATGAACATTTAATAATTATTTGATTGCAACTAGTTTGTCTTACGTAATTTTGTGGTTGTAATGGATTATACTGAGCTCCAGACCTATCCAAGTATTTTAAATTCTTTTAAATATGACCATAAGAGTTGAGAGAATGAACAATCGCAGAAAACAAGTTATGATTAGGAACCTGAGCAAGCATATCCTCATCTGATGTTGTTTGTCAGGCTGAATTGTGATGATCTCTTCATTCTTCCCCACTTGCTCTGTTTATTTCTGCACAGCAGTTGGTCAGTACTCAAAAGTTGCTGAAATTAAAATAGGAAATCAGCATTACTTAAATAGAACAACATTGTAGTCTCAATGATTCCTTACCTTGAATAATGCATACCCTTATGACTTGATCAATCTCTAAAGCTATTTCCCAATACAAGTCCCCGTCGAAGTTTGCAATTCAAATTATGCATGAACCAATTTTCAGTTTCTTGCTTTAGAAGATTTGATATGGGACATTCTTTTTAAAAAATTATACAAGGTAGTGGGCGAGATAAGAAGGGTAATCAATGGTGGATGTGTGTTGATGGCCGGGCTATAAATAAGATCACTGTGAAGTACAGGTTTCCTATTCCTCGTTTGGAGGACATGCTTGATGAGCTAGATGGTTCCAAGGTGTTTACCAAGATAGATCTTCGAAGTGGTTACAGTCATATTCGAATCAAGTCAGGGGATGAGTGGAAGACAGCCTTTAAGAGCAAGGATGGGTTATATGAGTGGATGGTGATGCCATTCGGGATGTCTAATGCACCCAGCGCTTTTATAAGGCTTATGAACTAGGTTCTTCGTTCTTTTATTGGTTCGTTTGTCATGGTGTATTTTGATGATATATTGATATATAGCAGGACCAAAGAAGAACATCTTATACATTTGAGGCAGGTTTTGGGAGCTTTGCAAGAAAATAAATTGTACATTAACCTTAAAAAATGTACTTTCTGCACCAGCAAGCTGTTGTTTCTGGGTTTTGTGGTTAGAGAAGAAGGCATTCAGGTTGATGAAGAGAAAATAAGAGCTATAAGAGAATGGCCAGCTCCAAAAACAGTTTCTGAGGTGCGGAGTTTCCATGGTTTGGCTACCTTCTTCAGGAGATTTGTACAAAATTTCAGTACCATTAATGCTCCTATTACTGAATGTTTGAAGAAAGGCAAGTTCCAATGGGGAGAAGAACAAGAAAAGAGCTTTGCTTTAATTAAGGAGAAACTTTGTATTGCACCAGTTCTTGCTCTTCCTAATTTTGACAAGGTGTTCGAGGTTGAATGTGATGCTAGTGGCGTGGGAGTAGGAGCTGTATTGACACAAGAAAAGAGGCATGTAGCTTTCTTTAGTGAAAAGTTGAGTGAAGCTCGTCAGAGGTAGAGTACTTATGATCAAGAATTTTATGCAGTGTTCCGGGAATTGAAGCAATAGGAGCACTACCTTATTCAGAGAGAGTTTGTATTGTTCACTGATCATCAGGCCTTGAAGTACCTTAACAATCAGAAAACTGTAAACAAGATGCATGCAAGGTGGGTGAGTTTTCTACAGAAATTTTCTTTTGTGATTCAGCATAAATCTGGTACTCTTAACAAGGTGGCAGATGCTTTGAGTAGGAGGGCTTCTTTGCTAGTCACTTTAGCTCAAGAGATTGTGGGGTTTGATCTCTTGAAGGAATTGTATGAGGAAGATGTTGACTTTAAGGAGATTTTGGCCAAGTGCAGTAACCATAATGCAGTTGCAGATTTTTATGTGAATGAAGGTTATCTGTTCAAGGGCAATCGACTATGTATCTCTAGCTCTTCATTGAGGGAAAAACTTATCAGAGATCTGCATGGAGGGGGTTTGAGTAGCCACTTGGGTCGAGACAAAACTATTGCTAGCCTTGAGGAGAGGTATTTCTGGCCACAGCAGCACAGCTGAAGAAGGATGTAGGAGCTATTGTGAGGAAGTGCTACACCTGCCAGGTTTCTAAGGGTCAGTCCCAAAATACTGGTCTTTATTTACCTTTACCTATTCCTGAAGATATTTGGTAGGATCTTGCTATGGACTTTGTGTTGGGCTTACCCCGTACCCAAAGGGGTGTGGATTCTGTGTTTGTGGTAGTTGACAGGTTCTCCAAGATGGCGCACTTTCTAGCTTGTAAGAAGACTGCTGATGCGTCCAATATAGCCAAACTGTTTTTCAGGGAGGTGGTTCGTTTATATGGAGTGCCCAAGTCCATTACCTCTGATAGAGACACGAAGTTCCTTAGTCACTTTTGGATTACAATGTGGAGAATGTTTGGAACTGCTTTGAATCGCAGCAGCACAGCTCACCCTGAAACTGATGGGCAGACAGAGGTTACTAACAGGACTTTGGGTAACATGGTGCGGAGTGTTTGTGGAGATAGGCCTAAACAGTGGGATTATGGTTTGCCACAGGTGGAGTTTGCTTATAACAGTGTTGTGCATAGTGCAACAGGGAAGTCACCATTCTCATTACTTTGTACTGTTGTTCCTCGACATGTGGTTGATTTAGTACAGCTTCCTAAAGTTCCTGGTATTAGTGTCGCTGCTGAAGGCATGGCTAAGGATGTGCAGACTGTTAGAGAAGAGGTTAAGGCCAGGTTGGCAGCAACTAATGCAAAGTATAAGGCTGTAGCTGACAAGCATCGATGAGTTAAAGTGTTCTAAGCGGGTGATGACGTGATGGTGTTTCTAAGGAAGGAGAGGTTTCCTGTTGGTACCTACAACAAGCTGAAGCCAAGAAAATATGGTCCTTTTAAGGTGCTTCGGAAGATCAACGACAATGCTTATATTGTTGCACTTCCTGATTTCATGAGCATTTCTAACACCTTTAATGTGGCTGATCTGCATGAGTTTCGTGAGGATGAGGTTCTTTATCCGGAAGAGAACTCGGGGTCGAGTTCTTCAGAGGTGGAGGAGAATGATGCAGAACGGATAGCAGTCCGATTTGAAGAGCAGTTGGATCGTGCAAAAGGGGGAAAGTTACTATTGCAACTTTCGCATTCGGTGTCCGATTTGATCGTGCCATAGCTTTCTGGAAAGGGAATCGCGCCAGGAGCAAGACTCGAGGAATAGCCACGATGTGTGGGCTTTTTTGGGCTTTCGGGGTCGTTTAGGGCCTCAAAACTGCATTTTACTGTTTTTCAGAATTTTCGGTTTCCTATTTTGTTTTGGGTTTGTTTTGTTTTTACCCGTGGGCTTTAGGGTTTCATTGTTAATCACCCTAGGGTTTCTTTTCTCATATATATGCAACCTTAAACGGCTGCAGAACTATCTTTTATCATATTATCAATTAAATTGAGATTTAGATAAAATTGGTGGACTCCAGAAACTTTGTTCTAAGTTTATTGCTTGTAAACCTTAGGTGATCTTTCTGACTACATCAGTTAGTGATTCTCGATTTGTCGACCTGGTACTTTCCCGGTCTTCCTTCGCTGAAACTTGAGCTACCAAATTTCAGATTGGTCATTGGAAACCTTTCGGAGATAAATGAACTTTACCTAGATGGTGTGAACATATCAGCACCGGAAACTCATTGGTCTCAAGCAATATCATCTTCGTTGCCAAAGTTGAGGTATTGAGTGTGTCCACTTGTAATCTTTCAGACCCTATTGATTCTTCTTTACAAAAGCTTCACTCGCTCTCAGTCATTCATCTAGAGAATAATTATTTCTCTTCTCAAGTTCCAGAATTCTTATCAAATTTCTCAAATTTGACTTCCTTGCGTATCAGTTATTCCCGGTTAAATGGTACTTTTCCTGAGGCCATCTTCCTGGTACCTACACCGGAGACCATTGACTTATCAAATAATGAACAGCTGCAGGGTTCTTTACCAGAATTCAAGAAGACCGGATCTCTTCGGTCCCTAGTTCTAAGCAGAACAAATTTTTCAGGATTGTTGCCTGATTCCATTGGCGAGCTCAAAATGCTGTCAAGAATAGATCTTTCATTCTGCAATTTCACAGGAGGAATTCCAAGTTCAATGGAAAACCTAACAGAATTAGTTTACTTGGATATGTCAAATAACAGGTTAAATGGCTCAGTTCCGTTGTTCAACAAGGGAAAGAATGTGGAGGAAATAATTCTCTCTCACAATGATCTATCAGGTCAGATTAATTGCATTCAATGGGTTTAGTCAAAATAAACTTGGGTGACAATAAACTGGATGGGAGCATACACTTATCTCTGTTTTCTCGTCCCCTGCTCCAGAGACTACAACTTAACACCAATCAATTCTCTGGTCAATTGCTTGAAATTTCTAATATCTCTTCCCAATTGCTGGACACTCTTGATTTGAGTAGCAACAATTTGGAAGGGCCAATACCCGTGTCCATCACTAAACTTCAAGGGCTTAAGATTCTTTCTCTTTCTTTCAACAACTTCAGTGGCTCCTTTGCACTTGAGGGCTTTCAGAAACTGAAGAATCTTTCACATCTTGATCTTTCATACAATAGCTTGTTGATTAGTTATAACAGTACCATTTACTCGTATTCCTCCTTTCCCAATATTACCACATTGGCTTTGGCTTCATGCAAGTTGAGAAAGTTCCCTGATTTCTTGAGATACCAGTCCATATTAACGTATTTGGACCTTTCACAGAACCAGATTCATGGGGAGATACCCAACTGGATTTGGAGGCTCAGTAATCTTGTTCAGCTCAATCTTTCTTTTAACGCCCTGGTAACTCTAGAAGGTCCTTCACTTCATGCCAGTTCTACTTTCAGTATTCTGTCTGTGATTGACCTTCATTCTAACCAGCTTCAAGGACAAATCCCAATTTTACCACCGTCTGCCGCTTATCTGGTTTACTCAAGGAACAATTTCAGCTCTACCATACCCTCTGACATTGGTAATTCCCTTAATTTCACTACTTTCTTCTCTCTTTCAAGCAATAACTTCCATGGCATCATACCGGGGTCAATATGCAATGCATCAAATCTTCAAGTTCTTGATTTGTCCAATAATTCTTTGTGTGGCAAAATTCCCAAATGCTTATCTGCAATGGTAAGCGGTCTTGCAGTACTCAATCTAAGGAGAAACAACCTTGTTGGCAGCATTTCTGATAACTTTCCTGGAAATTGTAGTTTGGAAACTCTAGACCTCAATGGAAATCGGCTAGAAGGCAAGTTTCCAAAATCTCTAGCCCAGTGCGCCAAGTTAGAGGTTTTGAACCTTGGGAACAATCAGATGACAGATTCATTTCCCTACTTGTTGAGAAACATATCCTCCTTGCGTGTTCTTATTCTGCGGTCCAACAATTATTTTGGGAGATTTGATTGTCACAAGACTAATGGTACCTGGCCAATGCTTCAAATTATTGATCTTGCTAACAACAGTTTTACTGGAGATATTCCAGGAAATTGTTTGACAACATGGCGCGCAATGATGGTTGATGAAGATGCTTCACCATCAGTTCTGAACCAAGCTGAATTCCGGGTGTTTCAGTTCAGTGAGCTGTATTATCGGGATGCATTAACTATCACCAGCAAAGGTCTAGAGGTGGAGTTGGTAAAGATTCTCAATATCTATACATCAGTTGACTTTTCTTGCAACAAATTCAGTGGATCGATACCTAAGGAAATGGGAGGACTCATATCACTCTATGCTCTCAACTTGTCCAGTAATACTCTCACTGGTGAAATTCCATCATCATTGGCTAACTTGAAACAGCTCGAGTCCTTGGACCTCTCAAAGAACAACCTGAGTGGGCAAATTCCGGAAGAGTTTGCAAAACTTAACTTCCTTTCATCCCTAAATCTCTCTTATAATCAACTTGTTGGATTGATCCCAAGCAGTACTCAGCTTTCAACACTACCAGCATCTTCATTTGAAGGTAATAAAGGTTTATGGGGGCCTCCATGGACAGGACTCCCAGGAGAAAACAGAACTGGGATGCCACCGCCAACAAATAACGGAAGTCATTCACATGTTAGACAAGAGATTGATTGGGATTTTTTGAGTGCTGAAATTGGATTTGTATCTGGCTTTGGAATTGCCATCGGGTCACTTTTGTTCTGCAAGAAATGGAGGAAATGGTATTACAGAGCTATGTATAGCATACTTGTTAAGATATTTCCTCAGCTGGAACAAAGATTGGGTAATCACAGGAGACATGTTTACATCAATCCGAGGCGGAGAAGCTGAAATGATTATGAAGATAGTAATGCAGCTGCAATCCTCCATTCCCTGTAAGGTCTGATTTTGTAGACAGTTTAGACTTCTCTGTTTTCTATTCAAGTAATTGTAATCTGTAATCTCTCAGCCTCTATACTTTGCGATTTATGATGCTTTGGTTGGTCAATGTATAAAACTCTGGTTTGGCTCTACATATGGCTTGTAAAGGTGCATTGTTGTTTCTTTCAAGATTGTTTACATGGATGGAACTTCATTCTACTCGGTGTTTTTTCTTTTTTTTGCCAAAAAGAAGAGATTTTTCCTTTCTTAACTACTGTGTCGCACAGGTAGAAGCGCAGTTTTAACGGCCAAACAAAATCGCCATAAACGACGTCGTCCGGCATTAGAACCTTTTTTTTTTTTTGGGTCATTGCCAAACTCTGGGTTCCGGATTTCCGGTCCCTTGAACAAAAGCTTCACACTCCATTAAACCAGCAATGACTGCACATCAGATTTGAGATAACATAAGACCATTTTAGGACTAATTACCCATATTTTCTTGGAGGCATAAAATAAGACTAGTTTCATTAGATGACTGCCCGTTGAGCTTAAGTTAAATTCATGATTTAATTTTAATTAGTGTTGCATTCGATCTGCACGTCTCTATAAATCTATCAGTATTTGATGCTATCAATATGAACATTAGCATCTTTTGAATTTTTCCAGTATTAACTTCAATATTATCAAGATTAGCTGCGTCATTGCAAGCTTGCAACGCTTCTGATATATACTAGAAGACGCGAATAACATTTGATGGATTTTCAACAAGGTATTATTATTCAACCATAATTATATGGAGAGCTTTATTACTTGCCTTCTTGCTGGTTTTGGCTTTGGAAGTTTTGCTCTGTTTGGTTATGTGGTTTCTTGTTTTCTTTGTATTACTGTGTTTGCTCTGTTTTTTTATATATCTTGTCTGAGAAGAAAGGAGAAGTTCTTTTGATTCAATACCATGTCAAGACTTGTAGACGCCTTTTCCCCCTAATTGATCCACGGTGCACTGTTTCACAGTTTTAGAATTCAACTTATTAAATGTCGGCAACAATTATGTAAGAAACAGAACTCTTGCATTTCAATGCTTCATATATATGATTTGACGGATTTATACAAAAGTTTCAAACAAAGTGGCCCAGAACTACATCAGGTGGTATTCCGTCGCTTCATCCAGATCGAGGATGAGGACCAATTCTAACTTGGAGGTGGTTGTTAATAACGACCGCATACAGGTGAATTCATATGTTAATGGTAGTTTTCGATTAGTCAATGATTCCAATTTTATATAATAAATCCTTAGACTGCAGTCTATGAAGTTTGAAACCAGCAGCAAAAGGACCCCAACTGCATCCATACGTTCCGGTTTTATTAATCAAAAAGTACACAATTGAAGGACTCCATTACAATTGTTCAAACACAGGCCGTGGGCATACAACTTGTTTCAGTTGTTTGGTGATGGGGGATAATTAATTTATTGACGCAAAACCAGAATGGTTCCCGTTGTACAATTTCTGGCCGTCATATACAACAAGTCCTAATCTGCTGCCCATTTATTTACTTAATTAAACACAGGGATGACTTCTACATAAACATGTGAACCCACTCAAGTCTCAAATCTCAACCAGGCAGCCGGTGATCAAATGTCAGTTATAGTTTGGAAAATATAGACAAAAGCAACAAAGATAAAGCAAATCAGATCAGCATGGAAAAATCACAGAAATCTCAAAATGGAACTCGAACTCTAGTGCTCATCATTTATCACTCTTGCTCTGCTTTTTCACACAGAGCAGAACATTAGTCTTGGTAAAAAAAAAAAGGGAGGGAGACTAACTTCATTCTAGCTCAGAGAAAATAGATATTTGTTTTATCTCTAATGGTGGAAAGATCAGATACCATGTGGTGGAGGGATCCTTCGGAGAAGAAGTGATAGAATTGAATTGAAGAAAGTAAGTAAGTAGTTAAAGCAGTTCTTAAGAGATTGTCCTGGTGTTCCACCAGTAGTCAACTTGGTAAGCCAATTAGGAAGAGCTAATTTTCCCAATAGATTATTTTCATTTCTTGCTGGATTTGGGCTTTTACGATCATCCCAGATGAGTTTATATCTTCTGATGTATTACAAATTGTTCAAATTCTTCAGTTAATGAACCCGGATTGAAGCTAATATAAGAAACACAGTAATATTATGTGAAAATTAGCTGTGACTATGATAAAATGAGTTGAAGCGAATGAAACAAAAATTCTGCAACAAGCAAATAACTTAACTTGAGGAGAAACATACTTGGTGGCATTATCCCTGATCAATTTCCTGAGCATTGCAGGTTAAAAACTCTAGTCATAAGTCTCTTTTATGTGGCTTTATTGTAATTTTTTAATGTTCTCTTTTTGGGGTCACGGCTGTATTTGCCTCAGTAGTTTAATAACATTTAATTTTAGTCCTCAGGTTTGATAAATCAACTAATCTTGATCCAACCATAACATTTTGTCTAACACCATTAGTGAGGCCGTCACATGCTGGAGTAATTTTTCCTTTCATATTTAAACCATAATCTACATCATATGTCCAAATCTTTTCGACATCAGCATACAACTCTTGATGGTTTTGCTGATTCTCGTCAGACAAACACCATTAGTTTCTACATTCTTACGCTTTATTTCCAGCCATGTGGTATTACTGAGAGCACCGTTTGACACTGGTCTTGCTCTCTCATTGTATTTCTTGTCACTAGTCCAACTACTCAAAACAGCTAAGCGGGTGGCAAACTGACCTCGAAAGTCATGCATGACCGCAATTGCATAGACAAGCAACTCCTTCTAGATAATCCTCCCTTGTAATCCAAAATTCAGGAGCATCCTTCATAATTCCTGCACTTAAAACTATATGCTGGTAAAGCATCATCCTATTGTCAAAATCCATTCCCTTTCAGTGCCGACTTTGATCACCCTTCCATCTGGCAGAGTGCAAGTCTTTACAAGTACGGTTGTCTCAAGTCCCAATTGATACACCCTTCTGTAATCGACTAATTGTAACTTATGTAGCAGAGCTTCTCTTTGATTCCCCTAACACACTCAAAATCAGCATCGCATACCCCCTCCGTGAGAGTAAATCTGTTAAATCTACATGATGCAATAACAGAACACATCAACTACAAGATCATATCATATAACAACATATCAAGAACAAATATAACCAGCTGCATAAAAACCATATGAATCTGCATAATAGCTTTCCTAGTGGAACTAGGACTCCACCTGGATCAATGGTACTTTGAATTCCTG
>BDJD01011328.1:0-22566 GCA_002564525.1 Rosa multiflora
ATTCACTTCATTGTGCAATCACCATGTTCAAAAAGTGATGAGCTTTGAGTTTTAACTGTGCTTAATTAATCTTGGTGAATAGTAATTTTGTTCTTGGTGTTTGATTTATCTTTCACTTGCAATTCTTAAGTGTATAGTCTGATTGGAGAAGTGGATAGGTTTGTAATTTGGTATAAAGAATGTTGCTTCTATGATGAACAGTGTTGTTATTGTAGAATGGTTTTGTGATAACTTATTTGGTTGTATTGATATTGTTAGTATGTTATAGGTTGGTGTAGCCATGAGTAATGATGGGAATATCATTGATGTTGAGTCGGGGGAAGAAGATGATTCTTCAGTGCAAGATTGCAACATGGAGACAGAAGACATTGAAACCACCGAAGAAACATATGGAGCAGATGGCCCTTTTGAGTACAATGGGAAAAATTTTCGTGAGCTGACGGTCAAGGACTTTGATGGGACTTATTTCAAAACTATTGATGATGCTGAAAAGTTCTATGAAATTTATTCTGCTGCACTTGGGTTCCGTTTAAGGAGACAAAAGTGTGATCGGGGCCTGTCTGGCACTGTCCTAAGAAGAATGTGGGTGAGTTCCAAACAAGGTCAAAAGAACAAACCTAGAAATAATCAAGTGAGGGGGCTTTCGAGCAATAGTCGTCCACCCAGGCACAGCACAAGGGAGAAATGTATGGCTGCATTTGTTGTGCGGTATTCCAAGGAACTTGATGCTTATTATGTGAAAAGTTTTACTACTGAGCACACCCACGACTTACCAAAGCCTAACAAGGTGCAATCGCTTCTTTCTCATTGTGTTGGCAAGAAAGTGGATTTGGCAGAGGCAGTTGCAATGCCCAAAGCCAAAGAGTCAATCAAAACCTCTGTTGCACATGAGCATCACCCATCAGGTGGAAATGAGTGTGTTGCTTCTACTAAAGAATTGGATTTGGCACACGCAGTTGCAGTACGCAAAGCCAAAGAGTCAATCAACACCTCTGCTGCATATGTGTATCGCCAGTCAGGTGGAAATGAGTTTGTGGGTTTAACTAAAGAATCGGATTTGGAGCAGGGAGTTGCAGTGTGTAAAGGTTCAATCAACTCCACTGCTGCATCTCAGCACATGGTTCAACCAGCAGGTGGACATGCGTTTGTTAGTTTAACTAATAGATCGGATTTGGAGCAGGGAGTTGCAATGGGCAAAGGTTCAATCAACTCTGCCGCCGCATCTCAGCATATGGTTGAACCAGCAGGTGGACATGCGTTTGTGAGTTTAACTAATAGGTCGGATTTGGTGCAGACAGTGGCAATGCACAAAGAGTCAATCACAACCTCTAGTGCATATGAGTATATAGTTCATCCTGCGGGTGGATATGAGTTTGTGGATTTAATGAAGAGGGAGTTGTATAATAGCATGGACATAGAACGCCGAGAAGCTTTGTTGAATGGTGACGCACAAGCGGCAATTGCCTTCATGAATGCAAGAGCTGCAGAGGATCCCGAATTTTTTTGCAAGTTCAGCGTGGGTGAGCGAGGCAGGCTTGGAAATTTGTTTTGGAGAGATTCTTGTTCACTGTTGGACTACACTAGGTTTGGGGATGTATTGATATTCGACTGTACATTCAAGACAAACATTTACCAGAGGCCCCTAGCTGTCTTTGTTGGTGCAAATAACCATCGGGGCACTGTATTGTTTGGATCTGCAATACTGGTTGATGATACCATTGATACCTACAAGTGGGCTTTGCAAACATTTTTGGGTGCGATGAAGGACAAAAAACCGATTTCTGTTTTGACTGACGGGGATGACAAAATACAAAATGCCGTTGTTGAAGTTTTTCCCAAGGCCAGACATCGTCTATGTTCGTGGCACATCGAGAAGAACTTGGGTACAATCATTAAGGACCCGGACGTGGTGAAAGCTTTCACTCAATTTTTATACAATGCTATACCACCGGATGAGTGGGAACTGGGCTGGAAGTCTATGGTAGAGACCTATGGGCTTCAAGACAATCCATGGATTAATATGATGTACCACAGGCGCAAGAGATGGGCAGAGGCATTTTTTAAAGGCCATTTTTTTGGTGGAATGAGTAGCATGCAACGTTGCCAGGGGATCCATAGGAATCTGGAGAGTGCGCTAGGTAAGTATGACAGGTTTTGTGAATATATTCCCCGAATGGACAAGACCCTGAGGAAAATGAGAAATAATATTAGCGTGGATGACCTTAAATGCGAGAACTCAAAGCCAGTCATTATTACTCACATGCGGTCTTTGGAGCAGCAGATAGCTGAGATCTTCACTCATGACATCTACTTGCTGATAATGCACCAGATAGATTGGGAGAGAAAATACATAATCACCAAGTCTGAGCCATATGCACAAGGGGACGGTAAAGTGTTTCACCTGACCCAGTATGACTTGCCACACAGGCATTGGACTGTTAATTACCACCATAGTATAAGCAAAGTGTGGTTCTTGTGCTCATGCAAACTATTTCAGTCAGACGGAATCCCTTGTGCCCATATATTTTCAGTAATGAAAGCTGAGCTGATATTGAAGTTACCTGATTCCTTGGTTCTGAAGCGATGGACAATGGATGTGGGGAAGCCAGTGAACTTGCATAATTTGTCGGACAGGAATTTGCAAATGGTAAGGTATGCATCCTTGGCTTCAGAAATCAAAAGTATATGTTTCCCAGCATCTATGACTGAAGGAGGAACCAAGAAGATGAAATGTGAAATTGCGAAGCTGGCCAAGCCGGCCCATGATCGCAGGGAGAGCCAAAACCACAGTTTATTGCAGAATTTGATACATCGTCACCAACTTCATGTTGGATCAGACGCCCACAGCTTTACCGGTTTTTCAGTTGGCATCAATGCCGAACATTACGCTCGCAGTCTTCCTCCGGGTGAATTCAGAACCTATTTCTATTGGGTATAACTACTTATTTTGTATAACTACTTGGACTACGCGTTTAACTAGGATTTGCAGCTTTTGTATTCTTAACATAGTTACAGACCCTGACAAATTATGTAACAATATAGTTGTATTCTGGTTGTTCAATTGGGATCCAAGTGCTCGCACCAAACGAAAAGGGTTTGAAGTAAACTAGTTGAATTGAGCTTCAGCGATTTGTTTCTTACAGTTTATGATCCAATTTCCCTTTTTTCTATTATGTAGTACATAAAGATAAAGATTTATTGTATGTGCCGTTCTGGCTTTGCGATCTAATGAAATCTTTATTGTTTGTCAAGAAAAACGAAAGCTATTTTATTGCAATAAAAGATTATCGCTTTACATATAGCGAACGACACCGTTTCCAGCAGTATAACAAACTGTTGTCATTGTCGCCTTCGCCTAAAAATTTAAAGCACCCGAGAAAAGACTTGAATAATGGGAGATGATAAGACTACGTTCTCGTTCATCGTCGTCTCTGCTCTACTTTCACTTAAAATTCAGAACCAGATGTTTATTCTTCTCCCATCAAATTCAAAACCCACAATGTATCTACAAGCTCTTCACCCGGAAAACATTTCACAATGCACTTCTTCCTCACTCATCTTTCCAATTTCGCACACATTCAGACTCGGACATTCTTCTTTCCGCTCTGATTTCTGCTATAAGCTCGTGCTCTTCTGTCTCCTATGGCCGTGCCATTCACGCATGTGTAATCAAGTCTCACAATTATAGTGATGGGTTCATTGGCGATCAGCTGGGTATGGACGAGAAGCTATGGAGATCTTTGAAAGCATGGTTAGGAAAGGTGTGCAGCCTGATCACGTCACCTTCACTCACTTGTTAAGTGCTTGTAGCCATTCAGGACTAATTAAGGAAGGGAGGAATTACTTCAACATTATGTCTGAAGTTTATGGAGTAGAGCCTAGGTTGGATCACTATTCATGCATGGTTGATCTTCTGGGTCGCTCTGGACTTTTGAATGATGCTTAATTATGAGCTGATTAAACGAATGCCAATGGAGCCAAACTCTGGTGTATGGGGGGCTCTTTTCAGTTCTTGTAGGGTTTATGGTAATATTGAACTTGGGAAGGCAGTTGCAGAGAGATTATTTGCTTTAGAGCCATCTGATTCCAGAAATTTTATCATGCTATCAAATATGTACTCTGCAGCTGGTTTATGGAGGGATGCTTCAAACGTGAGGGCTTTGATGAAGGAGAAAGGTCTCGCGAGAACCCCTGGATGCAGTTTTATTGAATTTGGAAATAAAGTTCATTGCTTTGTTGTGGGTGATCAGTCTCACCCCGAGTCAGAGAGGATATATGCCAAGTTGGAAGAAGTGATTGAAAAGATCCGGAAGGCTGGATTTGTGTCTCGAACTGAATTTATTCTACATGATGTTGAAGAGGCAGTGAAAGAAGATATGATCAGTAAGCAGTGAGAAATTAGCCATTGCATTTGGGCTTTTGGTGATTAATGCTGGCATGCCAATAATTATTACCAAGAACCTTCGAATTTGTGGTGACTGTCAAGGCGCTGCAAAGTTCATATCATTGATTGAGAAGCGAACTATCATAATTCGAGATTCTAAGCGGTTCCATCATTTTACTAATGGTATATGCACTTGTGGAGATTATTGGTAATCCTGTGCACCATGATAGCAGTTGTTTGGCACAAGTCTTGTTCTTGAGAGAATCTGTGTGATGATAAGTTGGATGACTGCTATCTGTGTGATGACCAGCTATATCTGTGTGATGATCAGTTGGATGACTGCTATATGTGTGATGACTAGCGAAATTTGTGTGATGATCAGTTTGATGACTGCTATCTGTGTGTTGGCCGGTGAAATCTGAGTGATGATCTGGGTGGGGCTAACCTTGACATGCATACCGTAGCCCGACATACAGCCTACCCCTTGGTAGTTGGAAGTGGCTAAGACCTCACTGGGAAGCAACCTTCTCGACCTTGCCAAGTTGTCTTCACAATATGGTTTTCTAGACTAGAATGAGGTCTTCTCGTCCCACATTGAAGAAGATGTAGAGAAAGGAGCCTTCCTTCCCAATAAAATGAGACTCCTTCCCACTTACTCAACATTCCATGACATCCTCATGTAATACCCTTTGGGCCGCAAGGCCCAACACACATAGTTAAACATTCAAGTGGACATAGTCTCCCGCCTTAGCAGAAGACGAACCACTATACTTCTCTATCTATCTCTCTCTCTCTCTCTAACATTAATTAGACCCCTCGGTCAGCAAACATTAACAAGTTCATTATTGCTCGAGAATGGTGAAATTGTGTGTTAAGTTGTGATTGTAGAATTTCATGTGTTGAGATACCATGGGTCTAGTATGACTGTCTTAATTGAGATTTAAGATGTGGTAGCTTATGTAGGAAAATCTGTGTAATGAATCAATGACATCAGTATGATGAATCTTTGTGATGATTGTCATGTATATCTTGTGTAGGAATATCTTTGTAATGAATCAGAGAATCTTTGTGATTATAAGTTGGATGACTACTATCTGTGTGTTGACCGGCTATATCTGTGTGATGATCAGTTGGATGACTGCTATATGTGTGATGACTGACGATATTTGTGTGATGATCAGTTTGATGACTGCTATCTGTGTGACGACCGGTGAAATCTGAGTGATGATCAGGGTGATGACTGCTCGGTAGCGGAGTTGAATTGTTATTAAGTTATCAACGATCGAGAGGACTACTGTGATGGTCGGACCTACCTATAGATGTCAGAGTGTGGGGTTATGATGATTACTATGACTTGAATTGTTTGTCTTAATGTAACCTTGTCAACTAAACTATACGCAAGGATTACTATGAATTGTTTTGCTTGTTTTGAATTGTGTTTGCCTTGTTTTCTTCTTGATTTTATTTATTGATCTTAAAGGCCATAATGGTGACGATTGTGCTCTATGGTGAGAATAGGAAGGTGATTCATTGTTTTGACCTTTGATGTCATGTTGATGACAAAGGCTTCCGGTGAGAAGGAAATGAGTGTGATTTTTGTGACTCGCCGTTGTGCGTCAAAACATTTCCGAACATTACTTGTGGAAGTTTTGTTTGACTAGAATTTTTGTAATTGGATGCTAGGTAGAGAATCTAAGAATGTGGTTTTAGTCACGAGTTGACCTATGTAAGCACGTTATGGAAGGTTATGAAACAAATGGTTATAGTTATGAGTTATGTGCTTATCTTGTTTAGGTTGAGGTGACTTAAGAATGTGTTTCTGCTTTGTGGTTTTGAGTTTACTCATACGAGCTTTCATAAGCTTACCGGGTTTGTTGCATGTGTGGCAACCCGGTGCACTATTCAATGGTGTAGGGATTAATCCTGCAGGTCAGGATAAATCATGGCTGAAGCTAAGATCACATGCTTACAACTATATGGTAGGAAACCAATTTTGTGACTTTACCGTTGAAAAGACTTCCGTTGTAGTCGCTCTGAGGAGCATTTACTTATTATTTTGTTGTGGCAATTTAATTCGTAAACTTGTGTAATAGTTGACTCTGCGGAGTGAGTCTGTATCGACATAGTGGGTTCAGGGCAGCAGTTTGTACTTGGTTTAAAAGGAAAAAGTTTTTCAGGTATTCAGTATTGATGACTGGACCATCACGCATATATAATTATGGGGTTATATATCGATTTTTATTTGTGTAAAAAAATAGGGGCGTGACAGCCGAGGGAGCTGCTATGGTCATTGTAAGATTTGAATCTGCAGATAAACAAAGTACATTGAAAGAGATGAGGGAGAAGTGGAGAAAATTAAGTAGCAGCATTAACGTTGGAAAGTTCATTTTTCAGTAATTAAGAGTCCAATGTTAACATGGAAAATTTTTGTCCATCCATTTTTTAATGAATGGATGAGATTAGAAGTCAAGGAAGCCAAAGAGAGAGAATAGAAAACAAGAGGATATGGATCGTACAATTAATACATGAGATTACCTTTATTTTTCTCTTTAATGTCCAATAATTCATATTTAAAATTACTCAACCTATAACCACCCTATAAATTTATTTTCACGCCATAAATGTGTCCTAAACTACTAACTTTGCCCCTTATTACAATTAACAAAATGAGAACATAAAAAACAAAATAAAGATGAAAAACCAAGAAATAAATTAAAACGAATCCGTCCACCCTAACCTAACCACCTTCCAAATGTGCAGTGCCGTTATTGTCAATTTTTTGGCAGGCCTCACCTATATCTCATCTTTCTCCCTTCTTTATCTAGCCTCTATTATCTTTCTTCATTGACTAAAAAAACTAAGAGAACATGCACAACTGGAAGAAGCCATCGATGACCTTTCAGATCTAATTGGTCAAAGGGTGCGGTTATTGTCACCCTACCATTTTTTTAGTTCACCCTACAAACATTTGAATTATTGAAAGACTATATTACCCAAGTACAAAATGACTAATAAGTACACTAATTAATCTGTGAGGACAACTAAATACATAACCCATTAATTAAATGCAAAGACTACTTAATTTTTCATTGGATAACATTAATCTTTATATTCTCCACCAAATTTGAATTTATTAATTTTTTTTGTAATCTTTTTGTGCCTCCTCATCATAATTTGTGATTCAATTCACAAAATGATTAGTGCTAACTTCATTATCTTTGCAGTACCCTTTGTACAAAAAAAAAATCAATATCTTCTCTTTTGCTCATAGTTGTTAGCTTACTAATCTTTTAGCATGGATTAAAATATATGAACATTGAAACTGAAAGGAAAAAAAAATTAAATGGAAGTAAATTGTATTATAATTTTTTAGGAAACTTTAATATATTTTAGTTTGTTTATTGGTATCAATTAAATGAGAGATTTTCATTATAAAAAAAAATTCTTTATTTTGGATATGTTATATAAGGATATTTTTGGAAAGAGAAATGGGTTAGATAAGTAAATTTAATAATTGAAATTAAAATGTAGGGTGTAATGAGCAAGTAGGGTGAACAAAGAAAATGGTAGAGTGGCAACAGCAGTACCCTTATCAAATTACATTTCGACATATAATAGCAATATTGTGTCGCATACCTATCACAGCATTTGTTTTTTTTGGGTGTGATGCATTAATCTGTACCTCATCCCTTAAGCTTTCAGGCCACGCACATGGATTCAACGTTTAGTTTGATTGCTATATATCTTTTCAACTTGGAAGAGGAGGCGGAAAATGTGAGACAATTAAAGAAGAAAGAGAAATAATATAGGGAAAGGTAGCAGAGGGAGGAGGTCATCTAGATGACACAGCGTTCCTATTTTCCTTTGCTTTTCTAGAAATTCTTCTATTTATTTATTATTTGACTTTTTTACTTTAAAAAACGTTATAAATGGTTTTCGTGGTTTGAGGTCATGGCTACATTTGTTCATGTAGTTTTAAAATATTTAATTTTGGTCCTTGGGTTTGATAAATAAACTAATTTTTGTCCAACCATAATATTTCATCTAATACCGTTAGTAAGGCCCTCACGTGCTCGTCACATGCTGGGACGAAAATTAGTTGATTTATCAAATCTGAGGATCAAAATTAGATATTTTTAAACCATGGGGGTAAACGTAATCATGGCCCCAAACGAATGAGACCATTTATAACATTTTTTTAAAATTTATTTTTTGTTTTCTAATGGGTGCGTGTGTTTGGTGGACTAGTAAGATAATGGCTCATCATTTAGGAGGTTATGTGTACGAGTGACCGCGGAGGGGTTAAAAAAAAAAATCGTTCTCTAACTGTAAAGAGAGATAAAATTAGTAGCATATGAAAAAAAAAATTAAATGTAGTGAAGATATCGATAGGGCGGCGATAGCAACACCCTTTTATGCCCCATCAATTCGATACCAAACATGCATGAATCTTTAATTGAAACAAGAACTACTAAACCATGTAAGGCTGTTATTGGCTGCTTATTACAACCAGCACCACGAAATAGCTAAGCCATGGCACTTGAGCTTGTCCTCCTCATTCTCTTCCTTGTTTTGGCCATCTCCATAATCTCGAGAATGTTGTACCATGATCACCTTCCTCCAAGCCCATTAGCCTTGCCCATCATCGGCCACTTGCACCTCCTCGGCCCTCTCATCCACCGCTCCCTCCACAACCTCTCATTACGCTTTGGTCCCCTATTCTCTCTTCGCCTCGGCTCTGTCCCATGCATTGTTGTAACCTCACCGGAACTTGCAGAAGAGTTTCTCAAGACGCACGAGCTCACCTTCATGTCCCGGCCAGAGTTAACCGCGATCCAAACCCTGACCTACAACTCTTCGTTTATATTTAAACCCGCTGGACCGTACTGGAAATTCATGAGGAAGCTGACCATGACCGAGCTCTTTAACAGTCATAGCGCAGACAAGTTCCTCTCGATTCGCGACCAAGAGTGCATGAGGCTCCTTAGGTTGTTGGCCAAGAAAGCCCAGAGTTATGAAGCTGTGGATCTTAGTGAGGAGATACGGAGGCTATGCTTCGGTATAATCGGGCAGATGATTGCGGGGAAAAGTGCCATGACTGTCCCGGCTAGGGAAGCCTGGTTGATGGTAAGGGAGGCAACGGCGATTGCGGGAGAGATGAATTTCTGTGATTTTAATTGGGTTTGGAAGAAGTTGAATTTAGATGGATATAGGAACAAAATGGAAAGCTTGCAAAGGAGGGTTGATGAACGTTTGGAGGCTTTCATTGTGGAGCGTGAAGAATTGAGGAAGAAGCATAAGAAAATTGATGGAGGAGGAAGCGAAGTTGGCCAAAGGGAGGTGGATTTTCTTGATGTTTTGCTTGATCTATTGGACGCTGAGAGTAGTGATGCTGCAGAGGTTGGATTTTCAAAACTTCATATTAAGGCTCTACTTGCGGTACGTAACTACTATTTCTTTTTCATCCCCTTCTTTTAATTTTTTATTTTAGTTTTTATTTATATAACACCTTCCTTTTGAGTTATGCTTATCATATATACCCTCCAAACCTCAACTATACCTTAAGTTATGATTTGTGGACCCTTATCTTATTTCGTATTTTCGTACATAATCTGATCCATCCGTCTTTTAAAATTATTATGATACACACACACATATACCGCCGAATAACATTTGTTTCAGAAAAAAAAATAAACCAACAAGTAACATGCTCGTGATGAACTATTTTGTTTTTATTATTTGATATATCTTATATATAATTAAATCAATTCTGGAGAGAATGATAAAATTTTTAAACTACCATATATGCCCTCTCATAATATAGATATTAATAAACAATTATTTCTATATGAGGATATGATAGTCAACAGACTATATCATATTTGAAAAAATTGCAATATCTCCCATGAAAAAGAAAAAAAATTCCCCAAAATGAGGAGAGAAATTGCTATAACTTTTTTAATTTAAAAATAAAAAAATAAAATCCAATTGATATGTGCAGAAGGGCAGTATCATATAAATTCTATTTTCATTGGATCTATTTTCTTCGTTGGGTCGGCCCAATTATTAAAGGCGCCAAGCTGAAGCCTAAACGGGTGGGTTTAACCAGACCGGGTTCCTAAACCGACCTAGTATGTATGATTCAATAAACCATTTGTCTTTTAAAATTATTATGACACACACACATATATACCGTTTAATTTTTTTTTTTTTTTTTTGAGTAAAAGAATGATCTTTATTAATGGAGGATTAGCCTGAGTTATAATCTCGAACTAGTACATCTAGGATACATTCAGGAGGAGTATCTCTCCATACATGTCTATCACTCTCATCAAAAGCTAGACTAGCCAAACGGTGAGCCACGCCATTACAAGTTCTAGGAGCAAAACACACTTTCAGTTCCGGTTTGGCCTTCAGCATAGCATGAATATCAGCCATTATTGCTGCATATATACCGTTTATTCATGCAATTGTTTCAGAAAAAAATAAAACAACAAGTAACATGCTCGTGATGAACTATTTTTTTTTTATATTTGATATATACGCATGATTCTATAAACCATCTACAATTTGATTGATTTGTTGTAGTTTATTTTCATATTGTGATTATCAGATTATGATATGTTCATGTAACACCATAATTCATTATTCTTAAGTAGTGAATAAAGTTTCACCCAATGCTTTGACGTAAGAATAATCGTTTCCCCGCCCACACTTGAAACAAGTTTTACCTTAGAAAAACAAATGAATTAATTTGTTGTTTGATCCATAAAAACATTATTATTATTTTTTTTGTTGAAGAATATCGCGTCCATATATTAATAATTCTCAGGCCAGAAAAAACCATTACATATCCTCCCTCTACCATTGATGGATAGATAAAGAGTTGTGGTAAACCACAGTGATACATAGATTAGGTCCAATCATTTGACAGTACCCATGCTCACTTAGAAAGTAAGCCTAGAAACTATGTTCACTATAACATAGTCAATAGGCTAAGTAACCAAAAACTTTAATGACGCTTGCTAAAACTAACAAACATAGCTCTCTATACAAGTAGGGAATTATTAGAAAGTAAAAAACTAACTAAATGAAAAACATTCCAAGGCCCAAAGACAGCACCAGCCCAAAGGCCAAGTAGCAACCCGGCCCAAAACCAATCCCCATGTGAAGGCCAAGCAGAACAAGAGAACCGCCTTCGCCGCCTCGATACCATCAGAGCCCACGACAGATCCGTGCATGAAAGATCCAAATCACCAGTGAAACCTCCACGCATCGACTCACCAATAAACTCCTCGATGCCAACATCGACTCGCCGTCTCTAGGTGCAAATTTGGGACAAAGAACACCCCAGCCCACACCACCGTCCCTTGAAACCAATATCCACTACCACAAAGATGCGCCAAAACTGGAAATCAGGTCGTCAACCACTACCTTTAGCCCTCGAGCCAGAGCTTTCCTTATAGCCAAGAGACAGGTATAGAAAACGACCACTCGTCCTGCAGAAGGACCAGCGTCGTGCGACCAGGGCCGACACATCCACTAGGCAGCCACCAGACGAGCGACAATGGAGTAGTGTCGGATGCGCTGCGCCTAGGGTTCGAGGAAGATTGTTGCGGCTGAGAAATTTAAGACTCAGGAATAATAGATTGTTCCATAAAAGCATTAATGATTACTAACTAAATAAATAAAAGTAAAAGTATCACGGAGAAATTTTGCCAGTGAAACAATTATCGGGAAAACCAGAAAAGTAATCAAACAGATTTAAATTTTTGATGGAACAACCTTTAATTACCAATGATTATTAGTCTGCAAAATTTATTAAACAAATTAATCATTCATCAGTAAAAGTAAATAAACAATTTTAATTATGCGAAACAACTATTGCGGATAAAAATTTGTTTGTATAAGTAATTTAACAAATAATTGAAGTAATTTTTTTTAATCATTCATCAAATATTTAAAATGAGTAACAAACTTTGCTTATAAAACACTCATCCCATAAAATACTAAACCAATTAAATTTTACTAAATTTTATTTTGTCTTTTGAGAAAGATCAAACCTTTGATCTAACATAGACCCTCGAGTTGGATAAGCTCTTCTTCCAAGCAGCTTCTGGTTTCTCCTTGTTTACTTCTTTCCATCCGGGTAGGAGTTCCAACATAAAACGATCTTCAACGCCTTGGTCGCCTCCTCCTGCAGGGTGGCTCAAGGCAAATTTAGATGGAGCTTTTGACAGCAATACTAACAAGGGCAGGATAGGTGTTGTGGTACGTGATTCTGAAGGCCTGATTGTTGGCGGAACTTGTTGTAGAGTCTCGTCAGTTAGTGCTCCTATCGTAGTAGAGGCTTTGGCTGGGAGGGCTGCATGTGCTTGGGCTGTGGAGTTCAAACTGGCACCTATTATCTTGAAATAAGTGATTGTCTGCAATTGGTTAATTCTTTGAAGTCTGAAGAGGAAGATCACTCAATTATTGGGAGGGTAATTGATGACGTTGCGGTCCACTTAGCCTCTATTCCTAGCTCTTTTTTTCAACACGTCTACAAAGAGTCAAATCTGGATGCACACAAGCTTGCAAAGCTTGCTTTGTATTCTAATGTGTGCTAAGTGGAAGGGTCCTATACCTTCCACCATTGGAAGCCTTGTTGCTTCCCATTGTAACACTTCTTCTCATTGAGTAATAAAATGCTATCGTCTTTCTCTCAAAAAAAAAAAAAAAAAAACCATAGTCCTAACCCAATTCAGAATTACATTATGAATATTCTTTTTCTTACACATGAATTTTATATTTAACATTAATAATTTTGTTAATTTTTTTTTATCATAGAGGTATATTGAATTCTATCGATCCAATCCAAGTATAATTGGATCATATTGGACCAGTTAGAACACTTAATTAGATTGGATTAGATTTCAAAATGAAAAGTCCAACTATAAATGACTTGGATGTGAATTCTTCAAAATAAGTTGGACTGAAACTGGGTGCACACCCCTAGTTTTTTGAATTTTAAGATGCATTTGTTTTTTTATTTTATTTTATTTATAACATTTTGAAGTGGTTGTGACTTTTTTTGAGTAAAATGATGTCAAAACCTTTATTAAAAGAAGAAGAATTACATTACAATAGAATCAGCTGCTAAAGCAGCCATCAGAAAACTAGGTGCAGAAGAGAAAAAGCTCTCCTGCTGCAGTGTTTTGGCATGCTCTGCCACTAGATGAGCTATTGAATTCGCACCTCTTCTGGTATGAACAATTCTCATACTTGAAGAAACTCCAAGCATCTCCCCAATATCATCATAAACTCTGCCAAACATAGAGGTATTTGCAGCAGCAAGCCTTGAGACTTGTCTTTGCACTAGTAATGAATCAGTCTCCAATATAACAGGGTGCATGTTCTGTTCCAACACAAATCTCACAGCTGCTTGACAGGCCAACACTTCAGCATGTTTAGCTGAGATTAGGTTTTGTAGCGGCTTTGCACCACCAGCTACAAACGTGCCCCAAGCATCCCGAACTACAAAACCCCAAGCTCCCATCTTCTGTCAGAATGAAATGCTCCATCCATATTGACTTTAAGAAAGCCAACAGGAGGAGATACCCATTTAATCATCCTAGTCCCATGACTAGACACCACAGGTTTCACATTATGAAATTGATGCTCAGCCAAACTAGTAATTTCACGTAAGACCACATCATTTGCATGGACACATTTCTGCTCCCAGACCCTCTTATTCCTCTCTTTCCAAATGTTCCAAAGCAGATACAAAAACACCTCAAAAGTTGGCATAGCAAGTTGTTTGGCACAGAAGTTAATCCATCCCACCACCTCCATTCCATCTGTTTGCACATCAAAACAAGTTTGATGCACCTCTCTATGAGTATGTAGTACCTGCCTTACAAAAAGGCAGTTACGACATAGGTGTAATGTAGTCATAACACACAGATTTGGGAATCCAAAACCACATGTTTAGAAGACAATCTTGCCATTGAAGGCAGGATATCTTGACACACCCGCCATATATGCAGTTTTTCCGCATTAGGAATACTACTCTTCAAAATTCTATTCCAAAACTCACTAGTAGTTGCAATGGTACAAGGTATTAGAGATGAAGAATGAACAAAGGAGAGTCTATATGCTGTTTTAATAGAAAAGCTCCCATTGCATTCCAATCTCCAAACACATCTATCCTCAACAACCCTAGAGCTCAACGGAGTGAGTAGAATAGCTTCTGCTTCAACAACAGGGAACAAATTCCAAAGTAAGTCTTCATTCCATCTAACAGAATTAAGTAAGAGCTCACTGACCTTGAGGTTAAGATTCCCATTAGAAGAAAGCAACTTTGGTTTAAACTTTGGAACCTTAGGAATCCATGGATCACACCAAACTCTCACTTTCTCCCCATTACCAATCTGCCAATAAAAGCTTTGTGCAATCAAATCCCTTGTAGAAAGGATGCTTCTCCATGAATAAGAGGGGGAAGCATGTAACTCAGCTATCCAAAAGGTGCCCGAAGGAAAATACTTAGCAGCATATAAGCTAGCAATAAGAGATCAAGGATTATTAATAATTCTCTAAGCTTGTTTTGCTAGCAGATCTGCCAATAAAAGCTTTGTGCAATCAAATCCCTTGTAGAAAGGATGCTTCTCCATGAATAAGAGGGGGAAGCATGTAACTCAGCTGTCCAAAAGGTGCCTGAAGGAAAATACTTAGCAGCATATAAGCTAGCAATAAGAGATCAAGGATTATTAATAATTCTCTAAGCTTGTTTTGCTAGCATCGCTGAGTTGAATTCAACTAAACTTCTGAAACCTAATCCACCTTCCTCCTTAGTATTACATAAAGCAGCCCAAGATTTTCAATGAATTTTCCTTTTGTCAAGAGTACTACCCCACCAAAATCTTGCACACATCTGTTTCAAGTCCTCATAGAAACCATTAGTTAGCCGAAAAACACTCATAGCATAAGTAGGTAAAGCCTGAACCACTACTAGGATTAGAATATCTTTGCCAGCACCGCTCAAGAGCTTGCCTTGCCAATTCTTCAATTTTTCCGTCAAAATGTCCTTGATATATTGAAACGTTTCTGTTTTTTTCCTGCCTACATATGTAGGAAGACCTAAATACTTCTCATGGGACTCAACAATCTCCACTCCCATCAAGCTAGAGATCTCCTCCTACATATCATCTTAAACATTTTTACTAAACACCACCGAGCTCTTATTAAAGTTCACCAACTGGCCTGATGCTCTCTCAAAGTTTTCGATCACATCCTGAATCTGATAACAATCTTCCAATTATGCATTTGCATATAGCATACTATCATATGCAAAAGTAAGTGATTAACTGAAGGAGCATCACTACAAATTTCAATACTAGAAAGTAACCCATCCCGCTGTTTCTGTTGTAGTAGAACCGAAAAACCTTCCACCCCAATCAAGAATAGATAAGGAGATAAGGGATCGCCTTGTCATAGACCTCGTGAAGGAATCACAATGCCTCTTGGTTTACCACGCACCAGAAAAGAATATCTAACTGTGGTCACACACTACATTACCATGTCAATCCAGGACTGAACAAAACCAAATCTATTCATTACCCTCCGTAGAAATTCCCACTCCATTCTATCATACGTTTACTAAGATCCAGTTTAAGTGCCATGAAGCCTTCTGCACCTTCCCTTTTGTTATGTACAAAATGTGCCATTTCATTGGCCACCAGAATGTTATCCGTAATTAACCTTCTCGGAATGAAAGCACTTTGGTACAGTGATATCAAAGCAGGCAATATACTCTTCAATCTATTAGCAATGGTCTTCGAGCACAACTTATAAATTGCATTACATAAAGCTATGGGTCTAAGATCAAACATGTGCTCAAGAGTACTCACTTTAGGGATTAGACAGATATGAGTAAAGTTTATTTGCTTGAGAATTTGACCAGTATGAAGGAAACTTTGGACTGCTGTCGTGACCTCCTTGCCAATAGTCTCCCAATAGTGCTGGAAAAATAATGGAGGCATACCGTCCAGACCTGGTGATTTCGTCGGGTACATCTCAAATAATGCACGCTTAATCTCCTCACCAGAATACGGGGAACAAAGCTGTGCATTCATCACTAGAGTCACACAAGGATGAATAGCTGAGATAGTTGTCTCCATTGCCTCATAATCTAGTTCAGAAGCAGTAAACATCTTAGTAAAATAAGATGACACTACCCTTTCCAAATCCGTGTCAGTCTCACACCAATTATCATCCTCATCATACAAACCATGAATCAAATTCTTCCGCTTTATGTTAGCTGTTTTCCTGTGAAAATACCCAGTATTCCTATCCCCCTCCTTTAGCCATGTTACCTTGGATCTTTACCTCCAAAAAGCTTCCTCTTGAGAAAGAAGGGTTTGCAACCGACTCATTAAGTCTTTTTTCTCATCCTGTATAACAACACAAGCCTCGACATCCATTAATTCCTCCAAACGAGTACGAATCCCTAGCATACTTTGTGTCGCGCTCGGAAAGCATTCTTCTGCCACTTATCAAGTGCCATTCTTGTATGCTTAATCTTTTGTGTAATTCTAAACATAGGTATCCCAGTTACATCCGTGTTCCAAACTTCTTTCACTAATGGATCACACTCAAGGTTCTGAAGCCAAAAGGGTTCAAAATTAAACCTATGAAACCGAGTTCTTTGCGAAATAGGAACCTTACACACATGCAGAAGAATTGGGACGTGATCAGAATCAGTAGGGGGCAGATGCACTAGTTTTGCATAACCAAAAAAATCGCACCACGAGGGAGTGCATACTGCCCTATCCAGCCTCAGTTTAGTGTTGGCATTCCACCATGTTGAACGAGACCCTTGAAACCCTAGGTCTAGGAGATCGCAGTATCCAAGTGCCTCACGAAATCTTCGCATTTGGCCCTCAGCCCTAGCCGGGCCATCTATCTTCTCACCATTGTTGAGTATCTCGTTAAAATCTCCGATCACTACCCATGGCAAGGAGTAAAGATCAGAAAGATCCCGAAGGAGCTGCCATGACCTGTCTCTATCTGCAATTTTTGAAACGCCATAAAAGCCCGTCAATCTCCAATTTGGTTCACCCGGATTGCCAAGAACAACCATATCCATATGATGTGCAGATTTCGTACCCACTTGAACTCGCACATCGTCATTCCAGAACGCTCCAAGACTGGCCATCGCTTAGAACTGCCTCCGAGTGAGCAAAACCTAGCGCATTATGCAGTGCAGTAAAGTCAAATGCACGACTTATTTTTGTTTCACAATGGAAAACAAATTGAGGCCGGTTTTGAGAGATCAAATCCTTTAAAGCCCTAGTTGTGGTGTCATTGCAGATTCCTCGACAATTCTAACTTAGAATTTCCATATCCATGGTAAATTGTAACTTGCTTTCTAGAACCCTAGAAAGTAACCCTAACAGAGAACGGTTAGGTCAAAAGAAAAGACGTATATTTTGCACCCAAAAATAAGTGCTTGTGACTTTATTCTTCCTTAAGATTTTAAAACTCTGAGATTTTAAGTAAAATATATTACAATAAAGTCAAAACGCATTTGTGTGATGGTTAGACATCAAATTTTGGATTATTATTTTAAATTTTCTTTCTTTCTTTTTTAATTTTTAAATTTAATGTCAAATGAACTCAACCGAACCTATTTAAGCTCAATCTTGTCCAATAAATCGAGCTGAGCCAAGCCTAGCTCGGGTTTAAGAAAAATATTCAAGCCGAGCCGAGCTTGAGCATGGAAAAGAAAATTCAAGCTTTAGCCCGGCTCGAGCTCGATAAAAAACAAATGAGCCGAACATGATCACCCTAGTATTCACTCCGGCTCAGCTCATTTACACCCCTAGTTATTAACGGCAGGTACCAAAAGTGTGTCTGGTTTTGAACCCCATGTACCATTGTGATGTTTTATAAAGTATAAAAACCTTAATTCTTAGTGACCTATACCTCATGTACTGTTCTTGAAAATTTCTCATTGATTAATTGATCATCAGATTTTTAGGTCTCCATAAGTAGATTACTTCTGTAAAATTTTCAGCTAAATTGAAAATCGTTATGGTACTCATAATCATTAGTTACCATTATGAATATGAATGGTTCAGGTTTGATATATTTGCAGCTTCTTCCATTTATTTGATATAGTTCAATATCTTAATAATTTTGAATCTAGTTGAAAATTTACATAAGTGGAGACACTCACGGAAATAATGAAATATAAAAACTTATCAATTGATATGCCCATATGTGATAAAGAAAAAGTAGGTCCCACAAGTGATATTTCCAAAAAAGTCGATTTCTCACTAGAAGGTCATTATTTATTCTATAAGGATGTCCTCTAAACTTGAAATTTGAGGGTGTTTATACTTTGAGCATGTAGTTTAATAATCTAAACCACTCATTCTCTAATTATATACACATAAATCCTACAAAAAATTAACCACATTGGAAAAAGTTTAACCATCCATATTCGGTTTAATTTTATCTAACAGACTACATTTGTTTACATATTTTCAATGATCAAATAATTATGGATTTAAGACTTTTTGTAGACATAATTTTTGCACAGGAATTTAAGGAGCAAAGGTTGAAATCGTTGAGTTAGGTCGTATGCTTTTCATAAAAATCTTCAAATTTTAAAAGTAAGGTGGTTGTCTCTAGAACATGCCTCTATAAGGGATCCCATGTCCAATTTTTAGGTCTCCATGAGTTGATCATTCTTGCAAATTTTCAGTTAAAATAATAATCATTAAGGTAATGAACAAGATCAATTCAATAGATGAAATACATCTGTCCAACCTGAACCATTCAGGTTTATAATGGTAAATCACGATTATGAATATCTTAACGACTATCAATTTAGTTGAAAATTTGTATGAATTATCTACTCATCGAAAATCAAACACTAAACAATTGATGTTGATATATGATCGAAAAGTAAGTCTCACAATTAATCTCTTAAAATGGTTAAAAAAGGGAATCTTTAGTGATTGGATCCTCTCTGTGTGTATACATATTTTTGTATATTCTATGGTTGCATGAGACACGCCTATTAGTGTGTCCAAATTCTTACCATAATTATAGTTCCAATCAATTTGTTATCTTGAAATACAAAAAGATCCTCACAAGTCACAACCACTAGATATTTGGTTTATACCGTATATCTTTTTCCTTGACAAATTGTACCCTATATCTTTTGCTTCTTAGTATATGTATTTATTTGGTTCATGCGTGTGCTATGCATTTGACAAATCATATGGTTTGATTCTTGAATGCATAATTGATTGGGGAGTATTTGTCAACAGGTTGGTAGTTTAGGAATCTGGAAAAAAATCTGAATCTTCTACTTTCTTCACTCTGTATTGTCTTTAACAATGACCAAGGGTAATATTATTTTTATTTATTTATTTCCCTTTTTTTTTTTGTAGGATTTCTTCTCGGCAGGTATAGAGCCGATCGCCATTTTATTAGAATGGGCATTGGCCGAGCTCATCAATCACCCAAAGATGCTCGAGAAAGCAAGGAAAGAGATTGATCGAGTTATTAGAGATGGACAATTAGTGAGAGAATCAGATGTTCCAAATCTTCCGTACCTCCAAGCCATCATAAAAGAAACATTTAGGCTACACCCACCCTTGCCTTTGCTCATGAAAATATGCGGAAAACAGTGTAAGATCGGCAAATATTTCATTCCAGAAAACGCATTCTTATTTGTGAATCTTTGGGCGATTGGAAGGGATCCTACGAACTGGGAAAACCCACTGGAATTCTGGCCAGAAAGATTCTTACATCTCGATGGGAGAGACCAAACAAGTACATTAATAGATGTTAAAGGGCAACACTATCAGCTTATTCCATTCGGGTCTGGAAGAAGGATATGTGCTGGTGTGAACTTAACTATGAAAATCGTCCCTAGATTACTAGCAGCAATGATTCAGTGCTTTGATTGGAAAGTCGGTGGCTCAGATTTCAACAAGATGAACAACAATAATGTTCTTGATATGAATGAAGAGCCTGGACTAACCACTCGAAGGGCCAATAATCTTGTGTGTGTTCCGGTGGCTCGTTTGAACCACAATATTATTGACCCATAAAACATGATTAATGTGTACTTGAAAAAATATGGGTGTGCCATATAGTTAAGAAATAAGAGGGATAGTAAGCATGACCATATAAGGGAGTTAGGTTTTGAGGGTCATGGACTTTTTGCTTTCAGGCTCAAATAACTTAAATAAGTGGGTTATTTTATTCGTAATGAGGATTATTTGTCAGTTTGTTTGGTGGCTTGTTGTTACATATGATTATGGCGCAAGACGATAATTGATGTAAGTGTCTTTTGGTAATACATAATCTCTTATCACTATGTAAGTGGGTTTATTTAATATATAATAGATAATTTCTGACTATAATTGAATATGTTTATGAACAACAATTATATGTTGCTACAATAATAATGAGATTGTTTAAGGATATCTCTATTTTGTGTTCAATCCAAACTCTAGGTTACTTGACCTAGTGGTAATAGGGTTCAATTAGAAGAATTTAGAGATTCTCTTTCCTTGTATGATTTTAACTCTATGCATTGTAATCCTCTATATAAAGAGGCCCCTATTATCAATGAGAATATACAACAAATTCCTCTCAATTCTCGTTTCCCTAAAACACGTTATCAGCACGAGCCCTAACCCTGAAATCTTAAATTCGTAGCCTTCAAATCCCAGAAACCACCACCGCCCACCTTGAAGATCTCAACTCCAGCAATCCAGAACCGGCGGCCCCACCCCCAGAACCGGCTGGAAAACCACCGAATCGGCCACCGAAAGTAGCAAAAGTCCCTTTGCCTGGTTCAAAGCCTTCCTCACCACCTCCTGCCGCCATACTCGGCCACCTGCAACATCTACACCCCAGAAACCCGGAACCGGAAACTTCACCACCGGAACCGGCCAAAATTCAACCAAACCGGCCACCGGCGTCAAGCACATCTGAACCGGCAGAAAAGAAAAAAAAAAAAAAAAGGAATAGAAAGAAACCTGTGCAGCCCAAGCCCAAGCCCAGACTGCTGAAGCCCAAGCGCAGCCCACGTCCAGCGAAGCCCAAGTGAAACAGCCGAGCCGCCAAGCTGCAAAATCCTCTGCCCCATCAGCATACACGCAGGCGTCCAGTCAGCTGCCACGTCATCAATCGGATCTGCCACATCAGCGCCGCACTGCCACGTCAGCACCCCGGTTAACGGTCAGTCAACGCCGGTCAACCACTTTCCGGAAACTTTTTCGGCCACTTTTCCGGTCAGCTACAGTAACTTCCGGCAGCTACAACACTTTTCCTGCGACATTTTTCAAGCTATCTTTTTAAGGTAATTTTTCTAAAAGTTCCCGTTTTTGAAGTTTTTTTTTTTTTTTCAATTTCTTCTTCTTTTCTCGGGGACTTCCAAAATCCCTTCTTCTACCCCCCTTTCTTCATTTTAGGGGAGACCAAATTAAGCCGAACTGTGGGGGTTCGTGCTCACTCCAAGCTTGGAGCTTGTAGAGTCCTCCAAACTTAGAGTTTGTTGAGAAGAAAACGATCGACCACATACATTATTGTTTCGATCTAATCCAAAACCCCTCTTGGAATCGGATTTTCTTGGAAGCGACTACGCTCAGAAAATTCCTAATTTCTTGGAAGCGACTACGCTTAGAAATTTAATAGTTTTTCGTGGTAGCCTTTTTCGCTCCGAAACTAACCCTAATCTTGTGTTGTTTTTCAGGATGAGTTACCTGAACAAGTTGAACTTTGTTCCACTTGAGACAACTTGTGCTGGATACCATAGATGGGTCCGAGATGTGTGCCAACATTTTAAGGCTGATGGACTTCTGGGAGCCATCCAAGAGCCTAGTCAGAACGTGCTCTCCATTGAGCAAGCTACTGTTTTTGAAGCAAAACAAGCTAAAGCCATAATTCTCATGACAAGGCACATGAATGACACGCTCCAAAATGAATACCTCAATGAGGAAGACCCAAGAAAGCTATGGGTAGAACTTGAGCAGCGATTTGGCAACGTTCGTGACTCCCTGCTTCCTGATTTAGAAGTGCGATGGCATAGCCTCCGCTTTTGTGATTTCAAGTCTGTGCTTGATTATAACTCGGAAGCTCTTCGTATCAAGTCTCTGATGGAGTTTTGTGGCCAA
>BDJD01011341.1:0-22749 GCA_002564525.1 Rosa multiflora
AGGACAAGAGCTAATTTGTCCAAGTTTCAGCTTCCATAGGTGATGCAATCACTTACAGATTCATTCAAATCCATAATAGCCTTGACATTATCATCCAAAAGATGGTATAAAGGGAAATCGAAAGCCCAATTAAAGGTCCAGAATTTGACATCCTTACCAGAACCAATTATCCATTGCATTCCCTGAAGGAAAAGATCACGAGAATCAAGAATACCTTTCCAGGCCATCGAATGATTAGCCTGCTTCTTAAGATAAAAAATAAAAAATAAAAAAAAAGAGTGCTTTCTTAAATATTTTTTCCTAACCAAATGAACCCACCAATTTTCTTTGTCAATTAATAATTTCTAACCAAGCTTAGCAAGAGGAGCGTTATTGAAAAAAGCAGAAGGTCTAACACTAAGACCACCCTGCAGGTTCTTCGGTAAGCAAACCTGGTTACAAGCAATTTGGGGCTTTTCGAATCATTTCCCCATAAAAAATTTCTCATTTCTTTGTCAATGGAACTAGTGACCTTGGGGGACACCTGAAACAGGACATTATATGGTTAGGAATACCATATAAATTTGATTTGATCAGAGTTAATTTCCCTGCTCTAGACAAAGTGTTGTTTTTCCAGCCACTAAGTTTCTTGGAAATTTTAATGAGGAGCTCTTTAGCATTCATGGGATCCTTCCAGAAAACAATGTTCTGAATCCCCAAATATTTTCCAATTGAACATCTATGACTTATCCCAAGTATAGAAAAAATATTTACTTTAACATTGGAAGGAACTTTAGAAGAGAAATAAATGGAAGACTTATCAAAATTAATCTTCTGGCCTGAAGCAAAAGCAAACTTTTGGAGAATAGCTGAGATATTCCTTGCCGCAGTAGGAGTGGCCCTACCAAAAATCAAACAATCATCAGCAGCAAACATGAGGTTTGAAACTCTAATCCCTTTGGAGAAGAAAGTAAACCCATATGAGATTTAGAATGACCAGCAGCCAAATTCAAATGTCTAATGTTCCATGCATAAAATGAAAATGTAGAGGGATAGAGGGTCCCCTTGTCGAATTCCCCTCGAAGGGGAGAAATTTCCCTCATGCTTGCCATTAATAATCAAAGAAAAAGAAACTGACGAGAAGCATTCCATGATTAAATTAATCCAAGTAGAATTAAAACCAAATCAAGAAAGAACCATTCTTATATAAGTCCAATCTAGAAAATCATAGGCTTGTTCAAGATCCAATTTTATAGCCATGGCACCCTTTATAGCTTTAGACTTATTGAAACCAGAAAAAAGCTCATGGGCTATGAGGATATTATTCACAATGGATCTGCCAGGAGCAAAAGCACTCTGGTTTTTAGAAATACATTTTTTCAAACGGGGTTTCTGCCTGGAAACCAAGATTTTTGAGATGACCTTGTACGCAACATTTCATAGGCTAATAAGACGAAAGTGAGAAACAAGTTCAGGAGAATCTATTTTCGGAATCAAAGCAATGTTAGTGTGGTTGAGATACTTTAGAGAAGAAGTATTTGAAAAGAAGTCAAAAACTAGCTTTGAGAGACTTCCCTTAACAACCTCCCAATGTTTCTGAAAGAATAAGGCATTTAAGCCATCTGGGCCAAGTGCTTTTAGACCACCAATGGAGTGAACAACATTGTGGATCTCTTCAACTGTAACTGGCCGTGAGAGCAGTTTGTTGTCAGGGTTAGAAATTGTAGGTTCTATAACAGAGACAAATTCTGTTAAAACATAACTCTCGGGATTTCCACGACTTCTAAACCTTTCGTAAAATCCTCTACAAAACAAGTTTTGATGTCACATTGATCAAATAACCAAATGCCAAGCTCATTTCTAATTTTGCAGATTCTGTTCTTTTTTCTTTCTAACTGTAGCTTGGGTATGAAAAAAACGAGTGTTCCTGTCCCCAAGAGCTAGCCAGATGACTTTAGCCCATTGGGCAAAAAAAAGTTCTTCATTTGTAACATCCTGAACCTGAACTTACCGGTTTACTAGCCATTTGGGCGGTAAACAACCTTTACTTTCACTTTTACTATCGTTTCAGTACTTTTAGTGGTCTTTCTTCTTTTTGCTACGCCAAGTGACAACGTTCCCTCCAACAAAAGTAAAGTACGCAGATGTAGAACGTCTATCAATTTTATCACCAGCCCAATCTGCATCCGTATATCAAACAACTTCCCATTCATCATTTTTCTCAAACAGTAACCCTTTACCTGGTGCCATCTTCAAGTACCTCAAAATACGAAAGACTGCATCCATATGCTCTTCACTAGGACAATGCATAAACTGGCTAACAACACTCACAGCATAAGCAATATCTGGTCTAGTATGTGAAAGATAAATCAACCTTCCTATAAGATGTTGATACCTCCCTTTATCAGTTGGAACTTGATCAGGATAAATAGCAAGTCTATGATTCATCTCAATGGGTGTCTCCATTGGTCTGCTGTCCAGCATCCCCATTTCAGCAAGTAAATCAAGGCCATACTTTCTTTGTGAAACAAAAATCCCCTTCTGAGACCTTGCAACTTCAATACCCAGGAAATACTTCAATAGTCCTAGATCCTTCATTTCAAACTGCTTTGACAGATACTTTTGCAATTCATTCATCTTTTCGAATCATCCCCTATAATAATCATGTCATCAACATACACAATTAGAGCTGTAATCTTACCATTCTTGCGTTTGATAAACAAGGTATGGTCAGAATTGCTCTGTCTGTACCTAAAGGCATTCATGGACTTTGAAAATCTTCCAAACCAAGCTCTTGGAGATTGCTTCAGGCCATACAAAAATTTCTTCAATTTACACACCTTGCTAACGTTACTTGGGTGATTCGATCTTAACACCTGGGGGCACATCCATGTACACTTCTTCCTCCAAATTCCCATTAAGAAACGCATTCTTCACATCAAATTGGTGCAAGGGCCAATCTTTGTTTGCTGCAAGTGAGATTAGAATCCGGACAATATTGATCTTTGCTACCGGTGCAAAATTCTCCTCATAATCAATCTCATAGCGTTGTGTATATCCCTTGGCAACCAACCTCATCTTGTATCTATCAATAGATCCATCGGCATTAAGCTTCACAGTAAACACCCAACGACATCCTACAGTCTTCTTCCCAGACAGCAGAGGTACTAACTCCCATGTTGCATTCTTTTGAAGAGCTTCTAATTCTTCATTCATCACCTTTGTCAATTTTGGATCGGTCAATGCATCATGCACGTTACTAGGAATAGATGCAGTAGATAATTGATCAACAACAAGTGCATATGACCCAGACAACCTATGGTTAGACATGTAATTAGCTACAAGATATTTAGCTTTGGCTTTGATGTCTAGCTTATATTGTTTCTTAGGAATACCCTTGGTAACCCTCTGTGATTTCCTAAAATCAATATTATCTATCCCAGATAATTCATTCTAAATTAAAGGTACCTGAGGAGGAACATTCGCAGTGGATTCTTCGGTTGATGATGTAGAAAGGGGAAAAAACTCTGATAGATGAGAACTTAGAGAATTACGCTGTCTATGTGTAATGGCTAATTTACACGTATGAGTTTATTCGAGGGTTATATAATACTACTAGTTAAGAGAATTACGCTCAGTGTTTTCGAAAATTAGTAGTATTAGGCTTGGTAAGGACTTTTCCGATCAAAGCCTACATTAGAATGAATTAGATAAATGGATTGATCCGCTAAGGCTTTTCATTTGGGCACTTATCTAGGAACTTAAGATGGGCACATTTTTGTAGCATGTTGAAATAGATTTTCTGTTTTTACACTTAGTAATTTCCGAGTGATATTGGTCTAGGTTAGAGAAGTCGATCATTATATATAGGTTTATTTGTTTTGTTTTTATTTTAAGTAGATTAGGAACCAAATTTCAAAACCCCCATTTTATTCTTTTATTTGTTAATTGACCTTTTTGTGTAGGTGTACCCTACAATCCCCAAACTGAACGATCTCTGCTTATCCTATACTGACAACTACATTTTGCAGGGTTAAATTGTGAGGTTATTTCAGTCGTATCAATTTTTGGTGTCGTTGTTGGGGATTGTTAAAATCCCTAGCGCTTAAAATGTCATCGATTTTATTGTTTATATAGAATGCATGCTAAATTTTTGTACTACACTTGTGGAATGGTGACAAATTGCGATTTTATGTTAGGCCAAGCTATAATTGTGATTTAGTTTAAGTTTTATGAGTGTTACGAAATTAAGCATGTCTTTTATAATTTTTGTGCAATTTGTAGAAGTTTTTTTTAGCATGTTGTAAATTGTACTTTTTTCACTTAGATTAAGCATGTTGTAAATTGTATGTGGTTCACTTAGATTAATATACTTAGGTTGTTATGAATTTAGTTAAAGACTTAATTGTTGTAAGTGTGTGAAATCGTATGAGTAGACAATGACCCTTTTGTTAATATTGGCCTTAACCCTTCATTAGTACCTTGCTAAGGTCTCTTGAGCTTGAGGGAGGCCTTAATTAGCAGTTGGAGAACAGTCTAACACATAAGTTAATTTCCCAGCTGAGTAAGGGCGCATACGGATGGTGTCTTAGATTAGGACCCTTGGTGATGGGTTCAATTGGATCTCAGAGATACTATAGAATGAGCCTAAACCACTGTGGGAGTAGCCGATAGGGGCCTAAACCTCAATGAGGTAGTAGCCTCCGTAGTATCACTAAAATGAGTGCTCCCTCTCACTTACTTCTTGATCTGGCCATCCAGCCTTCTGAAACAAAGGAAAGAGACTTATGTCTACGCAACTATCCATATATCGTATCTCACCAATAGTAGTGGTTTCTATTGGGCTCGACTTACAACTTGGAATCAATCGAGATATTAACTATGTTTATAACAAGCTCAAAAAAAAAAACTAAAAACTAAAAACTAAACATGTTGTGTGACATGCTTAAGGTATATTGGATCCTCTGTTCCAGTATCTAAGTATGTAAATGTAAAAGTAACTTAGAAAGTTAAGGAAATGCATAATGTTTGTATTCCTAACCTTGTATATGTTACTAACACTTGACCCAGGACGTGTGAACAAGGAGAAGAGTCCAGGCTGAAGGACTATAAATATTAAGCGCTGCATGGGAGGCAACCCATTTCAACTGAAGCTGTGGAGGAGCCATCAACGAGAGTTTGACATTTCTATCCCTTCACTTGCTTCGGTTGAATTGTACTTGTGTCTTTGTTTGTTTGTTTGTTTGTTTTATCCTTCCCTTATTTTCGTAGCCCCCCATATTTAGGGTCCATATACCATATTTTCTTGCCTACATTGAGGACAATGTAGATTCTAAGTGTGGGGTGGGTTTACACCTTTATTTCATAATATTTTCAGTCTTGAATTAAAAAAATAAAAATAAAAAATAAAAAAACCAATAAAAAAATGAGAGAAAAAAATTCTTTGGTTTTCGAGTCTTTTTGTTTGTTTGAGTCTTAGGATGCCCCTAACGTTTAGGATTAACATGTCTCTGAATTCATGGCTGAAGGTTTTCGCAATCAAAATATGACTTAGTTGAATTTTGTGGTTAATCGACATTGTGATACTTGTATGAAGATTTGAGATAGGATTGTAACTTGGTTCATTAAGCATGCTAGGATTAAGTCTAATTCATTTGACCCTAAGTGAGCTGTTGAGCTAAAAAACTTTCTTTTCGAGTGCTTAATTGATAATTCTAGAATTTCGTGGCTGTATTTGCAAAACCTCATCATTCTTGGAAATCCAATGATCATGTGCCATGAGAATACTAGAACTCGACTTTTGTGACTGTCAAAACTTGTATGTCATAATATGCCCTGATCTTGGATAGGATAGAAGACATTAGGGTAACCACCATAGTCAAACAAGCATGTGTCCCCAATTGCATGTGACCATCATGGGACTCCTTAGAATGAACCCCTTTGAGCCTATGTTGAAAACCTTTGTGTCATCACCCTCACTACCTTACCATGAGCTTAGTATAGGACATCTCTACCATTGTGCTACGGACTTAGTAGAGCATGACATAATGTGTAGGGGTGACGATGAAAGACAAGTGTGGGGTGGGGAAAACCGAAGAGAAAAAAAAAATTGCCGTAAAAAAAAATAAAAATGAAAAAGAACGAAAGAAAAACTGCAAAAGAGAAGAAAAATTGAAAAAAAAAAACTCTTGGGAAATTGTTTAAGTGTGGTTTTGGACTTTCAAATTTGTAGAAGGCTCAAACTTGAAAATTAGGCCTTTGTCCATTCCCATGTTGGTTAGAGTGAAGGTTGAGCCCAAAACAATGATAATTGGCCCACAAAAATGGTGACATAAGGTGGTCCATATATGCTTTGCTAGGTCCTTAGGATTTTTGAATCCTTAATCTTCATTTTGAAAACCCTAGCTTAGCCCCATTACAACCTGTTTCAAGTCCTTACTTGATCCTTGAGATGGGCAGCCTTTGGTTAGTGGAGCCAGTTACAAAGTCGAGCTTATGATTTAGGTCAATTTGTGCACTTAGTCATTTCTTGAGGTCTTTAAAAATTCTTCACAAAATGCTTTTATTGATGAAATATGCAAGTTGTGTGTTGCCTTACAATTTGTTCTCTTGCATATACTTGAGTGATAAGTTTTTAAGCATAGCCATTTCTGAGAGAAAAATCAAGAGTATGCCTTGTGAGTTTGGATTGGACTTGTTTGAAACATGCTATCATTCACTGTATAACTTAAGTTGTCCACATCTTACTTAGTCATATGAGTGTCACATGTTTATTAACCATGGAATTATCTATGCGATTTTGATTAAGTGTTTAATGTGAAAGCCATGAGTTTGGAGTCTCTAAGACAACAGTTAGGGGCAGTAGAGTCATTTACTTGCTTTTTGTCGAGTCTTTGCTTTGTTTTGTGTTTTTGTTTTGCTAAGGGACTAGCAAAAGCTAAGTGTGGGGTAGTTGATAGGAGCACAAAGTGCGACGATATTATTGAGTATGTGCCCTATTTTAGCCTTGTTTCTCCCTTAGTTTCGTGTTTTGAGTCATTGAGTCATTTTGAGAGTCTTGTTGAGTGTTTGGCGTGAAATGGGTGGAAAACGCAAAATTAAAGAAAAATCCTAGTTTAATCAAGATTCCTCACTGTCGACTGTTTTTGCAGTGTTTACATTTTAATTCCCTTTATTTTCTCTAAAACATTCTGATATTCTCCTCCTTGTTGTAGGAAACCTTGCTTGGTGGAACTCTTGGAAACAGTAATGATGGAATCAGAAAATAAAGCATTTAAGATGTTTGACCAAGCAATGAAGAAGGGAAATAAAGGAGAAAGACGTTTTCAGTTAGGGAATAAAGGAGAAAGATGTTTCAACTGGAAAATAAATAAATGAGAAAAACGTTTCAGCTTGTTAAAAGACCCCATTATGAGAGAAATTAAGGCCATAAAGGAGATGTTTCAGTTGGGAAATTAAAATAATTATGATGCAATCCCATCCGTCCAAATGATGAAGGGTATGATCGACAAAAGCCAACCACTGCTCCCCTATAAATAGGCAACGTCTAGACCAGAATTATCATTACTTCCTTGCCCATCACTTCCTGGTCTATCACTTCCTGGCCTATCACTTCCTGGCCAAAAAACTATTCCAAGACTCTGCCCAATTCACTCCTCAAACCTCCATCACCTACAAGACCGTGACCACCATCCTTCCATCATTCTACGAAGCTCTTAGGCGCTAAGTCAAAGACGCTCCACCACCATAGCAGAGACGAGTTTATCACCTTGTTGCTAAGCCACTGAGGAAAGCTTCAAAGTGTGACTCTACTTACAATTTTTGTTTCGGTTTTGTGTGTTTGGATTTGCGAGTTGTGTAATTGGAGACATGAAATGGATTTTCTGTTTTTACACTTAGTAATTTCCAAGTGGTATTGGTCTAGGTTAGGGAAGTCGATCATTGTATATAGTTTTATTTGTTTCGTTTTTATTTTAAGTAGATTAGGATCCAAATTTGAAAACCCCCCATTTTATTCTTTTGTTCCTTAATTTTCCAAGAGTAACTGTTATTTGTTAAGACGCTGAGTTAAACAAGTAGTAATTAGTTATAATGAGTGGTAAAAATCATGTCTCAATGATTAAACAATTCTGGAAATTACGTGTTAAATTCTATGTGTAATGGCTAATTTGCACGTGTGAGTTTATTCGAGGGTTAGATACTACTACTAGTTAAGAGAATTACGCTGAGTGTATTAAAAAATTAGTAGTATTGGACTTAGTAAGGACTTGTCCGATCCAAGCCTACATTAGAGTGAATTAGATAAATGGATTGATCCGCTAAGACTTTCATTTGGGCTCTTATCTAGGCATTTAAGATGGACACATTTTTGTAGCATGTTGAAATGGATTTTCTGTTTTTACACTTAGTAATTTCCGAGTGATATTGGTCTAGGTTAGGGAAATCGATCATTGTATATAGATTTATTTGTTTTGTTTTTATTTTAAGTAGATTAGGAACCAAATTTCAAAACCCCCATTTAATTCTTTTATTTGTTAATTGACCTTTTTGTGTAGGTGTACCCTACAATCCCCGGACTGAACAATCCCTGCTTATCCTATACTGACAACTACATTTTGCAGGGTTAAATTGTGAGGCTATTTCAGCCGTATCACTACGCTGCCAACAAAAGCATGCCGCTCCACAATTTCAACAAAAAAACAAAAAAAACAATAAGATAAGAAAAAATAAACAAAAAGGGAAAAGAAATCACAATAACATAAAATTTATTGGGGCGTAATAAAAGATATTGCAAGGTGCCGCTGCACGGTCAACGGGAGCATGCCGCTCCACAATTTCGAAAAGACCAATGAAATAACCTAAACAAGAAAAAGAAACAAAAAAAAAATCAGAAGAAAAAAGTGTGAAATCTTATTTTATTGGGGTGCAATGAAAGTATTAAAAATATATTATTAGGAGGCAACAAAAGAGAAAATTACCTTGATTTCCATTCATTCCAGTTGCACAAAGAATCTGCCCATTGTAAATACTATTCCCAAAGGGGGGTGAAATTTGCACACCCCTCTTTACATTCTACACACCCTTCTTAATTTTTTAATATTTTCTGATCTCCTCTTATATTCATTTCCCATATTACCCTTCTTCTCCAACATTTTTCATCAGTCTCTCTCTCTCTCTCTCCTCTTTATCATCCTAAAGACAACACAACACAATGCCGGTTCAACAGATCAAAAAACAAAACACAGATTAGAAACCCTTTTGCTACATGAAGAACACTTATATGCATAGCAAATCGAAAAACAGGACAGAAGATAGACTCGAAAAGCTCACTTTTCTCCCTTGAAGTTCAACTTGCAGATCTGCTATTTTCCTTTGCACACTGGTAAGTTCCCTCAGAACCCTTATCAAGTCATCACCTTTATCACCAGCACTACTCGACCAGCTCTGAAGCTCTTCCTGCATCATAACAACGACTTACCCTAATTGAATTTCCAACCACTAATCATCCACATTACAATTAACCAAACAATCGACACAATTAATCAAATCTTGGTCAAAGCATTGTTCTTTTTTCAATCGGGTGTTCAAAATCAAGCTCAGAAATGTGGAAATGCAAGGGATAAGAAATCAAATTTAGTTCATAATCGAAATGGGTGGAGCTAATTCCGACCCAAAGTGAGCAAAGAAGTAAAAATGGACATGGTAGACAGTAAAAGATTGGGTCTTCACCGGAGTGGGAGCAGCGGCGACAGAGAAACCAAGATCCGAAGCAATAGAGAGAGCATCGGACATGCCTCCGATTCGCCTCAGAGGCTTCTTCTACCGTCGTGGGGTGGCCGGAGGCCGGAGTTGCCGGAACTTGCCCAGAAACCGTCAAGAGGATCATGAACTTCGGGCCTTCGATTCTCTTTCTACAGCCAATGCCCGGATGATCCGAGACCACCAAGAGGTCAACGATGAAGAGACTCTTCAATTGATGGTGGTCCGCCGTCGTGTAGTGGCCGGACGGCGAAGATGCATCTGGTCGCCGGTAGGAGCACGAGAGAGAGAGAGAGAGAGACTGATGAAAAATGTTGGAGAAGAAGGGTAATATGGGAAATGAATATAAGAGGAGATCAGAAAATATTAAAAAATTAAGAAGGGTGTGTAGAATGTAAANNNTTCCCAAAAGTCCCATCCACATACAATACAGGAACACAGAATTCAAAGCCTTCAACACAGCTTGCATAAGCTAGGAAAAGCCTTTGAAACCGATTACTCGATGGATCAACTTCCAAAACAAAAGTAGATCCCGGGTTACTTTTAAAAACAGCTTCCCTGTAGATAACAGGTTAAATGAATCAGCCTCAGAACCATATTGAATGTAAGTACTCCACTCACTCGAAAAATAGGGCACAAATGTCTGGTTCCCTACTTTTAGTGCCTCATATGCTGCCTGGTGTTTTTCCCCTGCAGGTGGGAATTCAAATCGTTTTCATATATAGTCAACTGATAGAGAGCACAAGTCCACTCTTTCTGGACTTCTTTAGGAGCCTCTGGATCTTCTATACCTGTTCCAACCTCAACCAGCTTTTCATAACAGGATGGTTTTCAGGCCGAGTGAGCTTCGGCTCTGCCTCATTAAGATCTTCAGCCCCTCGTATGTAGCCTTGTGTTTATTATCACCAAGAGGGGAACTAAAAATGGCATCAGTTTGAGTTGGTAGCAGACTGACGGTGGTCCACTCCTTCTGGACTTTCTTTGGAGGTGGAGTATTCAGAGTTTCTCCATCAGCTGCAAACTCAATGCCTTTTTCTTTCACCTTCCTAAAAGGAAATTTATATTCATTCACAGTGAGATTAGGCGCTGCCTGACTAACCTACAAATACAATGAAACAAGGTTCAAAAGGATTTTTTTTTTTTTTATTTCTTTATTTTTAATTCACACACACTTAAAATAGACACAATTCTGTTGCAATGAATAAAGTAAACATGAACAAAACATTCCAAATAAAGAGTAAAACCCAAATTCATGTGACAAGTCTGGAGAAAAGAATGACAACGACACATTAGGCGCAAATATAAAAAGCAACCCCATCACCAAAGATTCAGCAAAGTGACTGGACGCATTTTTTTTTCTTATGTAAATGAATTGCAACTAATGTCAAGTCTTTCTACCATGAAAATATTTATAACCAACAATGCAGTTATAAGATTTTACCACATGTGAAACATTACTTAGCTAGCAGTTGTTTCCTACTTTTTTGCCGTTACCTGCACAACTTTGACATCATTCTGTCCACCATTTGCCATTATGGATTTTGACTACAAGAATAGAGAAGGAAAGGTCAGACCATGAACTTAATAGTCAGGACAGTAGAAGTAATCTAAGAAAACCAGAATTTCATGGTTTGAAAGTGATCACATTAAACAATTAAAATATTTCCTATGCCATTTGGGATTATTAGACAAGTGCTCAAAAATGAATAATACTGTATTGAAAGAACCATGAAATATAAATGAATCACATAAGGGATCTCATGCATTCTACCGCTTCATTATCCATGGATGAAACAGAATTGAACTCTTTTACATTGAGATTTATCCTCGTTGACTGAAACAAAGAATTGGAGTGAGACACCAGGTCAGGAGCTAGTAATCAACCTCTAACAATGATTTCATCCAAGGTCTTACTGACCAAAACTGAATGTGTTTTCTCAAATTTCAAGTTTTGAAGTATTCATGTACATAATGAATAAATACAATGATACAAGTAACAAGATCTGCTTACATTTTCATTCATAGGAACTTTTGGTTTTGATCCACTGCTCGGGAAACTCTTTCCTGGCGCCTTATTTGGCTGATTGGATGTTTTTGCAGTTGAAGCTGCGGCAATCTTGGACAAAAATGCCTGGTTCCTTACTTTCACTGCCTCATATGCTGCCTTGTGTTTTCGCCCTTGCAGATGGGAATTCAAATTGCTTTCACATGTAGTGGTTACTTGACAGAGAGCACAAGTCCACTCTTTCTGGACTTCTTTAGGAGTCTCTGGATCTTCTATACCTATTCCAGCCTCAACCGGCTTTTCATATATTTCCATGGCTACAACAGCACAGTTTTCAGGCCAAGTGAGCTTAGGCTCTGCCTCATTCTTTATCTTCAGTGCCTCGTATGTACCTTGTCTTTATTATCACCAAGAGGGGAACTCAAAGTTGCATCAGTTGGAGTTTGTAGCGGACGGACTGTGGTCCACTCCTTCTGGACTTTCTTTGGAGGTGGTGTCTTCAGAATTTCTCTATCGGCTGCACCCTCAATGGCTTTTTCATTCATCTTCGTAGAAGAAAATTTATCTTCATTCACAGTGAGATTAGGCTCTGCCCGACTGACCTACAAATGCAATGAAACAAGGTTCAAAAGGATTTTTATTTATTTTATTTTTAAACTTTTAAAATGGACACGATTCTGTTGCAATGCAGAAAGTAAACAAGAACAAAACATTCCAAATAAAGAGTAAAACCCAAATTCATCTGACCAGTCTAAAGAAAGGAATGACAATGACACATTAGGCGGAAATATAAGATGCAACCCCATCACCAAAGATTCAGCAAAGTGACCAGACGCATTTTTTTTGTTTTTGTTTTCTCATGTAAATGAATTGCAACTAATGCCAAGTCTTTATACCGTGGACATATTTATAACCAACAATGCAGTTATAAGATTTTCCCACATGTAAAACCTTATTTGGCTAGCAGTTGTTTCCTTCCTTTTTGCCGTTACCTGCACAGCTTTGATATCATTCCGTCCACCATTTGCCTCTATGGATTTCGACTACAAGAAAAGAGAAGGAAAGGTCATATCATGAACTTAATAGTTACGCCAGTAGAAGTAATATAAGATAACCAGAATTTCAGGGTGTTTCAGTGATCACATTAAACAACTAAAATATTTGCTATGCCATTTGGGATTATTAGGCAAGTCATCTAGCTCAAAAATGACAAATACTGTATAGACAGGACCATGAAATCTACATGAATCACATAAGGGATCTCTTGCACTCTACCGCTTCACTATTTATGGATGAAACTGCATTGAACTCTTTTACATTGAGATTAATCCTCGTTGACTGAAACAAAGAATTGGAGTGCAACACCAGGTCAGGAGCTAGTAATCAACCTCTAACAATGATTTCATCCACGCTCTTACTGACCAAAACTGAATTTGTATTTTCTCAAATTTCAAATTTTGAAGCATTCATGTACATAATGAATAAATACAATGATACAACTAACATGATCTGCTTACATTTTCATTTATAGTAACCTTTTGTTTTGATCCACTGCTCGGGGAACTCTTTCCTGGCACCTGATTTGGTGGATTGGATGTTTTTGCAGTTGAAGCTGGGGCAATCTTGGGCAAAAATTCCTGGTTCCTCGCTTTCACTGCCTCATATGCTGCCTTGTGTTTTCGCCCTTGCAGGTGGGAATTCAAATTGCTTTCACATGTAGTGGTTACTTGACACAGAGTACAAGTCCACCCTTTCTGGACTTCTTTAGGAGTCTTTGGATCTTCGATACCTGTTCCAACCTCAACTGGCTTTTCATGTATTTCCATGGCTGCAACAGCACGGTTTTCAGTCCAAGTGAGCTTCGCCTCTGCCTCATTCTTTATCTTCAGTGCCTTGTATGTAGCCTTGTCTTTATTATCACCAGGAGGGGAACTCAAAGTTGCATCAGTTTGAGTTTGTAGCGGACTGACTGTGGTCCACTCCTTCTGGACTTTCTTTGGAGGTGGTGTCTTCAGAATTTCTCTATCGGCTGCACCCTCTATGGCTTTTTCATTCATCTTCGTAGAAGAAAATTTATATTCATTCACAGTGAGATTAGGCTCGGCCTGACAAACCTACAAATGCAATCAAACAAGGTTCAAAAGGATTTTTTTTATTTATTTTTTTTATTTGTACTCTCCAAAAATGGACACAATTCTGTTGCAATGAAGAAAAGTAAACATGAACCAAACATTCCAAATAAAGAGAAAAACCCAAATCCATGTGACAAGTCTGCAGAAAAGAATGACAACGACACATTAGGCGGAAATATAAGAACCAACCCCATCACCAAAGATTCAGCAAAGTGACCAGACGCATTTTTTTTTTCTCATGTAAATGAACTGCAACTAATGCCAAGTATTTATATCGTGGACATATTTATAACCAATAATGCAGTTATAAGATTTTACCACATGTAAAAACCTTACTTGGCTAGAAGTTGTTTCCTTCTTTTTTGCCGTTACCTGCACAGCTTTGATATCATTCTGTGCACCATTTGCCTCAATGGATTTCAACTACAAGAAAAGTGAAGGAAAGGTCATATCGTGAACTTAATAGTTAGGTCTGTAGAAGTAATATAAGAAAACCATAATTTCAGGGTGTATCAGTGATCACATTAAACAACTAAAATATTTCCTATGCCATTTGGGATTATTAGGCAAGTCATCTAGCTAAAAAATGACTAATACTGTATTGAAAGAACCATGAAATCTACATGAATCACATAAGGGATCTCATGCATTCTACCGCTTCATTATCCACGAATGAAACTGCATTTAACTCTTTTACATTGAGATTTATCCTCGTTGACTGAAACAAAAAATTGGAGTGAGACACCAGGTCAGGAGCTAGTAATCAACCTCTAACAATAATTTCATCCAAGGTCTTACTGACCAAAACTGAATTTGTGTTTTCTCAAATTTCAAATTTTTAAGCATTCATGTACATAATGAATAAATAAAATGATACAAGTAACAAGATCTGCTTACATTTTCATTGATAGTAACCTTTTGTTTTGATCCACTGCTCGGGGAACTCTTTCCTGGCACCTCATTCGGTTGATTGGATGTTTTTGCAGTTGAAGCTGGGGCAATCTTGGGCAAAAATTCCTGGTTGCTTGCTTTCACTGCCTCATATGCTGCCTTGTGTTTTCGCCCTTGCAGGTGGGAATTCAAATTGCTTTCACATGTAGTGGTTACTTGACAGAGAGCACAAGTCCACTCTTTCTGGACTTCTTTAGGAGTCTCTGGATCTTCTATACCTGTTCCAACCTCAACTGGTTTTTCATATATTTCCATAGCTGCAGCAGCACGGTTTTCAGGCCAAATGAGCTTAGGATCTGCCTCATTCTTTATCTTCAGTGCCTCGTATGTAGCCTTGTCTTTATTATTACCAAGAGGGGAACTCAAAGTTGCATCAGTTTGAGTGGTGGTCCACTCCTTCTGGACTTTCTTTGGAGGTGGTGTCTTCAGAATTTCTCCATCAGCTGCACCCTCTATGGCTTTTTCATTCATCTTCGTAGAAGAAAATTTATCTTCATTCACAGTGAGATTAGGCTCTGCCTGACTAACCTACAAATGCAAAGAAACAATGGTCAAAATGAATTTTTTTTTTTTTTTCATTTATACACTCTTGAAATGGACACAATTCTGTTGCAATTGATATTTCAAAAAAAAAACAAAAAGTAAACATGAACAAAACATTCCAAATAAAGAGTGAAACCCAAATTCATGTGACAGATGTGGTGAAAAGAATGACAACGTCAAATTAGGCGGAAATTTGAGAAGCAATCCCACCACCAATGATTCAGCAACATGACTGGAAGCCATTTAGAACAAATGAGCATACTCTTTTTCTTTTTTTTTTCCTTTTTTTTTCCTTATGTAAATCAATACAACTAATGCCAAGTCTTTATACTATTAACATATTTATAACGAAAAATGCAGTTATAAGATTTTACCACAAGTAAAACCTTACTTGACTAGCAGTTGTTCGCTTCTTTTTTGCCATTACCTGCACAGCTTTGATATCATTCTGTCCACCATTTGGCTTTATGGGTTTTGACTACAAGAAAAGATAAGGAAAGGTCAGATCATCAACTTAATAGTTAAGTCAGTAGAAGTAATATAAGAAAGCCGGAATTTCAGGGTTTTTTATCAGTGATCACATTAAACAACTAAACTCTTTCCTATGCCATTTGAGATTATTAGGCAAGTCATCTAGCTCAAAATTACTAATACTGTATTGAAAGAACCATGAAATCTCTATGAATCACATAAGGGATCTTATGCATTCTACCGCTTCAGTATCCATGGATGAAACGGCATTGAACTCTTTTACATCGAGATTTGTCCTCATTGACTGAAAAAAAAATTGGAGTGAGATACCTGGTGAGGAGCTAGTGATTTCATCAAAGGTCTTACTGACAAAAAGTGAATTTGTGTTCTCTCAGATTTCGAATTTTGAAGCATTCATGTACATGATGAATAAAAACAATGATACAAGTAACAAGATCTGCTTAACTTGCGAGCAATAAATCTTTCCAAACCTTCAGGTCCATTCTCCTTTACATATCTGTCCACCTCAGAGAGAAAGTTATCTCTCACAAGGGACTCCTTCCGCTTGTTGAACAAGTTGATAACAATTTGGGGATCCATGGAGAGGCATGGACAGATAAGGTGTTTATAGACATATAAGGCACCATCAAAATGTGGCATCACCAAAAAGAAGACAATCAGTAGCCCAATGTATGGCCAGAGCAGGAACCTGACAGGTATCGAATACGAAAATAGGAAACAAAAGTTAATAAAACTAATATTACATATCACGATCATTGAAAAATTGTAACAAGATTCAGCACTTTGTCATAAAGGAAACCTGACTGATATCAAAAAAAGAAGGGGGCGAAAACATCTGGACAGAAGAAAAAAGAATGAAAGCTTCCTCACAGATATACATTGGGACATGCACATAAATTGATTTCACATTGAGTTTGAAACTGAAATTATATATTACATCCATTAGAAAAGCTTGAAGTGCATTAGAGAACAACAATGAACAGAAAATTCAAGTAATCATACTCTTTACACATGAGGACCATCTACATCTAAACAAACCATGGTTATTAATATTTCTCCTTAGACAAGGAACAGTACTTTATCTAATTTAACAATACACATGCCTATATCATATCTGACAGGACCCGCCCCGAATTTCACCCTGAAATCCGAGGTGGCCCTGTGGGGCCCACCTTAGGGATAACTCTACCAAAAATTCGGCAGAGTCACCTCTAAAATGGACTACCCAAAACCTATAAAACACACAAAACACTTCAAGCAAACCAACCTTATACTCCTGGAGCCACCCTGCTCCCAATTACCAACAACTCCACTTTCACAAAACACAAAACTCAAAAATACTAATCCCAAAGATTTAGCAGAGCAATACTACTATACACAGGGATATAACAGAAGAGTAAAGGATCAAGTGATCCTACACTGCGGAAGTAGTGACAACTATGCCTCAAATGTCATGTACGCCCGACCTCCACTAATTCGCCTGCAAACTGGGCATTAGAAACCGAAAGGCCCAGGGGAAAGTAGACGAAAACCGTTAGCGTGAGTGGACAAAAATAAACAATTTAAAGGAAAAAGGATTTCATACTTTCCCACATTTATTCTCTTTAATAACCGATGCATGCAACAATTAGAAAAAATACATTTAGCTTTAAATCCAAGAATTCCAAAACGATAAATCGACTAGCCTTGCTAGTCACCACATTTGAAAACTATATCGTAAAACCGAAATCTCATTTCTCAAGAAAATAAGACCAGCCCCGCTGGATACAGTGAAAATCGGACTAGCCCCGCTAGTCAAGCAACAATAAATTACGGGGAAGAAGTTTCACCATACGAAAGAAGGGAGCCTTATTGGCTCGGGTCGGAGTGTCCCACACTCTAGAGCATCCCATGCTCTCCTCTACTCACCTACGAACACATAGTAAGTAGGGAGGAGTACTAATAGGCTAGCCAGTAATATAATATATATATAACGACCCTGGGTATGGTGGTTAAAAACCGATAAATCAATAAAGCTTCCCCATGTCCCACGTATAAAGACGACACGGGTACGATTCCCAACCGTACCCGGAAATACTCAAAGAGTCGTATAATTAACAGCGTGTCCCACACGCTAAAGAAATAAGTAGATTGTCAATGAGGCATTCCCAATGCCAAAAATCGAATAAATAAACAAGAATTTATTCCATCGAAATCCCATTTCGAAAATCTTTCAGAAATCTCAAATCGACGATTATAAAGATAATATAAACAATATAAATCTCGAAAATCACATCGAAAATCAATTCGTCGAAAAATCAACATCATTTATAATTTCGAATCCGAGCATAACAACTTAATAACAAAATCTCTATCTCCAATACTTCTCAAATTCAACCCAAATCTCTTCCACAATTCTAATTCCTCAATTTACATATTCCATAATGAAAACGAGGGAAATCCGACGGCCGGCTTTCCCATAATTCCACCACAAAACTCCAAACTTCGAAAATTCACAAACAATTCCAAACTCCTCCAAAATTCACCAAACTTCACATATATACCCTATGATAATTATAGAATTTAACTAGCTAAAAATTGAAATTTATAAACTACCCTAGCCGCCGCTACCGCCGCCCACAGTGGCGGCGCCGCCGCCACTGCCACCAACTCCAATGGACACCAAAATTTGACAGCGGCACCTACTCAACACACTGATTCAACTTCTCAACTACAACATTCCCTAATAACAATTAAAAACGGCCGAAATCGATCAATGAACAAAACCCAGAAATCCTCAAGAACCCTAGAATTTCAATTCGTCGATTCGGCATCTACACAACAAATCGTGATACAAGGCCATAGGGGAAATGATCAGTGATGAAAACCGAACCTTCGACGGTGAGATGGGGACCGGAGGTGGCCGAAATCGCCGAAAATCGACAAAAGTACCCAACTGCCACCGTAGCTTCCTCCGCTCCAAATCGAGGTTCTCCGGCCAAATCGTCGTGAAATACCTCCACACACGTGACAAGGGGAAGAAACCGAGCTTGGGGGTGGCCGGATTGTGTCCTGGGTCGGCCGGAGGAGGAAGAAACCGGAGGGGAAAGAAATCGGCCGAGAGGGGAGAAAGAGTCGGGGAGAGAGAAAGAGAGAACTTACCCAGTTGGGTAGGTTTCCAAATATAGAAATCTACCAACAGCAAATTTCCATATATATATAAAACTTACCATGAACAGTAATTTCTGCATTTTTGGCCATAACTCTCACATACTAAGTCCGATTTTTACGTACTACATATGCACGCGCTCGGTTTAACGTCCTCTATAACTTCCATGAAGAACATTTTCTCAAATTTTGACCCGAACAAAAAGTCAACTTTTAGGGCCACTAAAAGTATCGAAACAAAGTAAAAAGTGAAAGTAAAGGTCGTTTACCGTCCAAATGACTAGTAAACAGGTGAATTTAGGTTCGGGACGTTACAATATCCATCTTTATATTACTTTCAAAATGACTTGTGAAACTGTCTGTTTCTTAGTGAAGAAAAATTCTCTGTTTCTCCTTGATTACACCACAAACAATGAAATGTCATGCCAACTCCACATTCCCTACCCGTCGCTACATGTCCAGCATTTAAGTACAGCCAGTGTGAAAAGTCTCTCTCCTATTGATTCTGGTAATGGGTAGGAAATGTTTAAAGATTCCTTTTTAAATTTTATTACTACTTTTCCATTTCTTTCAGTATGTAGTTAGAAATAAAAGCATGGATAACCGATTCAATTGCGAAAATTTTTGGGGAAAATTCACAACTTTAGGTCCATATTACAGATAGGAGTTCAACACAGTTATCTTGCCTACGTTATACAAGGTTCCAATATTTGTGATCTTTCATTGATTGGAAAATCAAAAATAGAAATACCCAATAAAAAACAAAAAGAAAATAAAGAAGTACCATTCAAGGAGCTTCATAAAAGCATGTTCAAATAGCAAGATCAATGAGAAGACGACCCAATACGTATTTATCTTGTGAGTATCTGTAATGGAATTTGTCTCGATTGCTCTAATGGAAGAATACCTGTCAGAATAATGATCAGGCAAATCACCATCATCATGATCATGATCATGAGTTAAATATTACAGTTGTTAAGTCGGAGAGGGACTTACAGAGGATAGACCAGAGCAAAGAGAGGCCTGCAAGTAAATTAGTAAATCATAAACAAAACCAAAATTGTTATTATATCCTGAGAAAATTTTTCTTAACTTTACCAGGGTGTACGTTCATCTTCGTAGAGAAAGCGTACCATGCAAGAACACCAAAGCATTGGAGCGCAAATCCAACAAGACCCAGTAAGCCCATCTTGAGCTTCAGCGTCTTCCTATGGCTACGGGCTACAGTGTCGAATCAAATTTTCGTTTTCTTTTATTTGACCAAAAGACTAGTGTAGGAACTTTGAAGTTTAGATTTTTTTTTTTTTTTTTTTTGAGACATTTTCCCTTTTATCTATTCTATACTAGCCTTCTTCATACAAAAAAAAAATTACTAGCCTTCTTCATACATGCTCTGTATATGTAATAGTTTTTTTTTTTAAGAAAATTTAAAAAAATAAATGAAATAAAACAATTATTACAGAGAAAAAATAGTGGGAGAGAAAAGTGGAGGTTGTGTGATAGTTTCTTTTTAATTTTTTCAATAAAAATTCTTTTTGAAATTGTCATATGTAACCTTCTGATTTAATTTATTTTTTAATTTTTTTAATTTTTCACAGTTAAATTTATCAAAATTTTTAATTTTGGCTAACAAAACTTCTTCTCTTAATAATTTTTTTTTTTAATCAAGGAAAGAACTTTATAGATTAGAACTCAATAGAGTTGATTACAATCATATCGTAACACATCCAGAACACTTTCTGGAGCATCATCCAAACAAGAGAAACTTGTGCTAGCCTCAAGTCAGAATGGCCGTTACATACCCTTCCGCTGCCATATACAGACAGAACAAGAAGATGTGGTAGTACCCACAGTGGTACATAGAAATAGGTCCATTCATTGAACACTCCATGCTCCGCCGTTACAGAATAGCGTGAATCTTCCTTCAGTACTACTCCAGAAGATTCACTAGTACCATAGGTGACAAACATAGATGTAGTTCGAAATAACCCTCCGGGATCCCAAATATGAAACCCTAAAGAATTAGAGTCCCTGAGTTTGGTCCACAAACAGGCCCAAATACAAGAAGTATCCAAAAATAACCTGGACACCCAAAGAGTTCCAACTAATCTGGATCTTGGACATGAGTTGGGCCACCCAATAAATCTGGGCCGCACATTGGGCCGTGAAAGTGATATGGGCACCCAACTGAAATCCCGCCGTCCTTCTCCTGCACCGATCATGATCGCCGCTGCAAGTACAGGCTGCTGGCCGGCCTGATGTCGAACCCTCAAACGCGAAGCCCAGGCCACAGCGTTTTGATATCTTTGGGCCGTCATCGCTGCCGTGAAAGCCAACGTTGTGTGCCTCAGTGACTTCGCCATAGATCCGACCACCGCAGATCGTAGAGCGTAGTATCCCATCACCCTTAGCAGCTCCTCGGATCTGTTCAGTAATCCCAAGTTCGACAAAACATCCTTAAGCTGCCCTCGTCGTGGCCGGGCTCGACCTGAAATATCCATCCCAGCAATCAGACACTGGAAGGCCATACGGAAACAACACCGTAATCCAGTTTTCTTTCGAGATTCCTCTTGAGAAAAACGGAGACCTAGGTCGACCGATTCAATCTGCCAGAGAGATTGATGTGGTTGGGAGTTTGCCGAAAAGAGATGGCTTCGGAGGGCTGAAAGGCCATGAAGTGTGGAGAGAAGAACTCCCCTTAGAGAGGATGCCGGCATTGGCCGCCTTTGGAGACCCCCAAGAACGGGGAGTCTAGGGTTTGGAGAGAGAGGCATCTGGATATATCCTTCGTTCTTGATTGAGGGTGAGCAATTTTATTTGCCCTTCACGTCTTCAAGAATAGGTCGCTAACTTAACCATCTCTTAATAAAAGTATATATATATATTGAATGAAATCTATTCCATATTTTAGAGTAAAGGGGTTGCTCACCATAATTGATTTTTTTTTCTTTTATACCTCTAAAATATTAATTAATTTTATATAATTTTCTAATTGTACACATGATGGAGGAACTTCAAAGCAAAATGGCTGAGAAAAAAAAATGAATGGAACAAATGTTTAAAGTAAGGTGCATAGAGATGGTACTCCAAAAATGGGAGAAATGTTTAAACAATACAAAATATCAGTGGATACACAAGAAGATGTTGTGCAAACAATGTCTCAGTTTACTCGTGACATGTCTCCAAGGCCATCGACGGTTGCTTTTTCACCAGATGATGATGTCTACCGTCCCACAATGTCAATTAATTGCCTTGATATGCAAATCGATTAATCAAGTAAGTATATGTTTATGTTGTTGGTTCAATATTATAAATTGCATTCATGATTAAAAAAGTGTAAATAAGTTTGACGTTTTCACTTTCTGAGTTCGAAGACAAGTTTTAAGTCTGAAATCTAATTTCACAAGTCAATCTAATGAGGCAGGGTTACTTTGGGCCAATTGTACAGATTCACATGATATCCCGTCGCCAATTTTAAAGATTTTTGGCTATTTTTGAATTCACAAGTTTATTTAAAAAAAAACACAAAAAGGTCTTCTTTAGTATATTTAAGTTGTTTTGTTTATTTCTTTTGGGGTGTTATGGTTCATTTTTTTGTCTTCATTTGTGTGTGTATATATTTATATATTATATTTGTACTAACGTTATTTTAGTTTTTTTTAGTTGTTTTTGGTTTTGGATTTGACTTGGTGTCAACGGGGAGATGAAACGGGCCGGGGGGGGGGGGGGGGGGGGGGGGGG